>DWJK01003377.1:0-13215 GCA_018248815.1 Croniades pieria auraria
AAAGCCGAAGTACAGTACAATGACTAGACATGACCTTCATTGAGTGTATGTATATACCTTATAATGAATAAAAGAATAAAACAAAAAAACGAAAAATTGGAGAGGCGTATGTCCAGCAGTGGACGGGAGCAGGCTGATGATGATAATGATGAAGTATTATCGACCTTTTGTGCCACAAGACGACATCGTTCATCGAGCTCTCACATCGCGGGATAGGCGGCGTGGCACTCCTATCATCAAGAGCCGAGTTAGAGGCAAAGAGACATGTAAATTTTTACAGGGTACCAAAATTTCAAATTTTTTTTAAATCTTACATCCGTTCATATGCACTAAAACAGCAAAGATAAGCAGAAGTAGTTTTCAATAAGACAGCCCAGCTATTATGACTTCAAAGGAAATATTTGCACAGTTCATGTTGGTGGTGGATTTACGATTATTAGTATGTCGTCACTCCCAGCCCAGACCTTTATTGGATAGGAAGAGAACACCGACTACCAAATCTCTCTATTCATGCACACCTGGTGAGCTTCTCACTCATTCTTCCTATACGCACGTTAGTTTAAGAGACTTCTGACTTTCACATCAGGCCTATCTCACGTCGTCTGTTTAGCCAAGACAGCTAAATCGTTAATACTATTAAATACGAAACACGGAGGCCACATAGACATTTTCCATTTCATTTCCACAAAAAGAGTAAAAGTAAATTTAGTCGTATATTTTTTGAATGAGCGATTCCCGTAATGAAGCGGGAGATGACTTCCGGTGACATAACCGTAACGCCTGTAACGACCGTCCCCTTTGACTTTGACCTCCTTGTTAGGTTTTAACTTGACAACAGGAAATTGGACCAATTAGGTCTTGATCATGAGAATTTAATTTGAAACTTCGACTAAAACGATTTGCCGCACGTCACTGATTTAATTCAACAGAAAATGGTCGAAGTGATTATTGGAAATTCTAAATCGAAAATTATGTTAGGAACATTGACAAAGATAGAATAGATAATATGTACAGTAAGCGTATACTTGTTAGTTTTAACTCGTATTACGCCTCATCACGCCTTTAATCCCTTAAGGGGTAGGAAGAAGAGTGTAGTACACTCCAACATTTAACCAGTTGCGTTTACGTCCCACAGTCAAATAATTATGTGGTGAGCCTTTTGCGATGCACTGGGAACAGATCCAGACGTCCGAGTCACTAAAATAAATCCAAGTTAGAAAAACTCTAGTAACAAACCCTGGTTGATTCCAGGACCTCTCGATCAACAGTCGCGTATCAACCACCCTATGTCAATTGATATTCTCTACAAGTCATGTAATAGAGTATTGCCATCCTACGCACAATCACTTTATCAACAAACATTGTCCGAAACGAATCAATTTAATCTACGTATCAACAGTTAATCTGCATGTTACGAGGAAGTAAGAAATGTACGTATATATGCTGAACGACGATGATACATATATCCACCAGTTTACACTAGCGCAGCGTAGAAAAGTTCGCTTCAAATGTCCATTTTACAGAAACACAGCAGAACTCAGCTGTGGAAGGCGAGGCAAGTTGCACCGACAACGGTGCTAATAGGAGGTACAGTTTAAAACCCACACTTATATCGTGCCGGTGGAGCAATAAACAACAACACAAACAGGAACAGATAACATGATAACTACATAGCGTGACCCCTTCAAGGCGGATTTGGCACGATAAATGGAGAACGCTGACGAAACGGACGCCAAAACTGTAGCATAGACTAGTCAGCAGAGGGTTCAAACGGAATCCGAGGAATACGAATAAGATTACCATTAAGATTAGGCACGACACGACACTACCCTTTATTTGTTTATTTATTCGTCCACTCACTGGTTCACTCACTGGCTCACTCATTGGCTCACTCACTGGCTCACTCACTGGCTCACTCCCTGGCTCACTCACTGGCTCACTCACTGGCTCACTCACTGGCTCACTCATTGGCTCACTCACTGGCTCACTCATTGGCTCACTCATTGGCTCACTCACTGGCTTACTTACTGGGTCACTCACTGGCTCACTCACTGGCTCACTCACTGGCTCACTCACTAGCTCACTAACTGGCTCCGTCTATTCATTAAACAGTTTTTTATCAACAATTTTCTATGTTTAAAGTTAGTAATATTGTGATTATAGATGAGATAATTTGAGTTTCGGCTCGAACCGACTCGTAAGTAACCTGTATTGTATTAGAATGTAACATTATGACTAGCCAATAATAAGGGGTAACTCAGTATCGTAATCATTGTTGTCTACCTAAGGCACTGTGCCCGTTTGTCCTGCATTACCCCACTAATAAGCTGTATTTAAATAGAAACACTTCTCCTTATAAGTTTACGAGATAGAAAGAGAGCATATGTTTTTGCGCAAGTTTCTATTAATACAATGTAAACAAATTGAAGACACCACATGTAAAGTTGCTCCCGAACAATGTATGCAGAAGCATAGAAGTTAGAACACACACAACAATACCGTACTGTGTGTGTACAGAAAATTTACATTCTACATGTGTCTATACATAGATTTCCATGACAATATGTATATTCATGTTGTTCTCTAGTGATATTGAACTCAATGCAGCGTTTACCACGTGATATAAATGGACCCTCTGTCGCCTTCCTATTTCGTTGTTAAAGCCAAGATATACCTAGACTATAGCTTCTATGGGGAGCTATCAAGACAACGACGTTCATAAGATGAATTGTTCGACCTGAATGCAAATGGCGCAAGGGGTTTCGAGTATGATGGAACGGCAGCGCTCTACCAACTGACAGTTTTAATTATAGAGTCTGACACTGTGTCTCTCTACACAACTTTATTTATATTAACACACATATTTCGTAAAAATGAGTACAATGCCGGAATTACTTCAGTTATCTTTATATATGTAAATTATATGTCACATTGTTTGTCCGCGATGGACTAGTAAACTACTCAACCGATTATAATCAAGATTTTGCACACTGTACAGTGTGGTCTAACTTGAGAGATAGGGTAGTTTACATCTCAATTTACAGATATTTAATTTTTTTATTGCGAATTGAGTTAAATGTTTGTTGGTTCCGTAAGATGCTAACAGATGGCGGTGTAATTGGGTGGATTAAGTGAGTATCCAATAGATGGGGCTATGTTAAATGTACGAATTATTTCATGTCACACTAGCATAACCGGCCACGTGTTGCTGAACGTCAATTTTTATATGTATATAAAAATCTCTGGTCACGACTTTTTCCGGGCTAATCTCCGATGCTACTGTACCGATTATGATGAAAATTCGCACAGATATGAAACTTTGTCCAACTTAAAATATAGGCTATATTTTATTTCGATTAATGACCTTGATTTTTTTCATTGTTATATAACAAATCAATATAATATTGATTAATTCTATAATTTTCCAACAAATGGCGATCCTAGTTAATCTGTTGCTAAAACACCTACCTAAATTAGATAACAGAAGGTTTTATTTTACATTTTACGGTTTTTTACATGTGTTATATGTAGGAGTACATACATACGTTATATAAGCGTTTGTTAGACCGGTAGGTGGCGCTGCTATTTGTATCACAGAGAATAACATTGATGTCATTTTAGTGTACTTTCCAATGGGTCCCAGCAAGGCTTGAATTCACAAATGGACCGGTAGGTGGCGCTGCAGTCGATGTGTCACCTAATTTAATTTGCTGAAGAATAGACAACATTACGTAATTTTTAAGGGTCATTTCTCTTTATTTACTTTATTACACAAACGTGGATTCGTAAGGAAAAGTTATGGAATCACAAAATTTAAAAGTTTAGTTTTTAGTTTAAATTACTATATTTATTGTAAACCACGTTTCCGGGCAGGACGACGCCTGTCGGGTCCACTAGTATTCTTATATTTTATTCATTATATTTTTCTATTTTAAACTGTAACGTATGTTTTTAAAGGTATACGTGGATAGCTGACAACCTCCTTATAATAAATGCACAGTCATCATTGCTTGGATATTATCATTATTATTATTATTAAAGAATTGCAGCAATGTTAAACTACAGTTATGTGTGAAGTAAAACTAACGTTTATGCGACTTTATCGTAACGTCATGCCTGTAATCCCCGAAGGGGTAGACAGAGAAGTGTAGTACACCCCCTCGTTTAACCAGATACGTGTAAGTCCCACAAAGGAATAGATGGTGAGCCTATTGCCATACACCGGTACACCATTGTTGTACAGGATTTTTACTAACATAATCCTCAAGAAGTGTTTCTCCCAAGTATTATTCTGTACTATTTTTTACGATTTAATTGCATTTTACTGTTTTTTTAAATGGTGCTGCAGTTTTATTGTTATTCGTGAATGAATGTTTATTTTCTTTATTATTATTTTTATTCTTTTTAATTAAGAATTTGCTGCTATATTTATCTGCAACGCATCATTACAAAATCCAATATTAATTTCTAAAGCAAAGTTCGGTTAAGAAACATATTTAAATCCCATTATTCCATTACATGAACAATACAACATAGAACATTTTACAAATTTTCGTCAGCTGCTAAACTCAAATGGACTTCCCCTTAGAATTTGGCATAAGAGAGCACAGCATGCAATTTTCCTCCAGCGAGACCGCAACGAAACATATTTCTTCACCGCAAAAGGAAAGATTTGAACTAAAACGTTCGAACGTTCAACCCGCCTGATTACACATCGGGCGGTAGATTCGCCTATTCAGAAGCAAAAATGTCAATCATTGCGCTTATTTGAATAAATCCCCGCACAATTTCCGTACAAGTATTGCCGTATTGTACCTACTGTTGATTTATCGAACAAGTTCATTACATACATTTGTTCGCCAAATAAATTAATGCTCCTATACAGAATGAAATAACACTGTAATTCATTGGTTAAAAACATGAATATGTTTGTCGATAATCTTCAGTGAAAATATTCCGTATTTAATGTTATTATTCCATACCATATATTATAGATTCCAATATTGTATAGTATATTTACAATTTTTACAAAATATTCGGTATTTAATGTTATTATTCCATACCATATATTATAGATTCCAATATTGTATAATATATTTTCAATTTTTACAAAATATACCGTATTTAATGTTATTATTCCATACCATATATTATACATTTCAATATTGTATTATATATTTACAATTTTTACAAAATGTTCCGTATTTAATGTTATTATTCCATACCATATATTATAGATTCCAATATTGTATAATATATTTACAATTTTTACAAAATATTCCGTATTTAATGTTATTATTCCATACCATATATTATAGATTCCAATATTGTATAATATATTTACAATTTTTCTAGAAACTGTGACGTTGTTTACAATAATGAAGGTACGACCTACGCTGGTCTTACAATTGCTGTTTAAACCGTTAAACACTTAGAATTTTAATTATAGAACAATTTTATCAAAACATTTTACCGAAATGTACATGTACATACCACACAACAAGGCCGTTGGAACCAATTTCCACCACAACATTGTATTGCCCCCGATACCACAAAACCCTGCAATACAATGTATTAATTCACCCTGTCAGTTGCGGAGGTAAGCCGCTAAATATATCGGGAGGGTCAGTTTCCAGTACATTCCAGTTAAATATCTGACAGGTATAGATCACTTGAACAACGGGACCCTCGAATATCGGAATTCCTGCAGACAAGCAACTACAATACCCTGATTTAAGCTGTCATGCTATCTCTCTTACACAACAGCGGTGACTACGATTTATTCGCATCGAACTAACGGTCAATTTACACGCGCTGTGCAAATTCTAAGTTTGATGAAAACTGTATCATTACTCAAAATAGCGAGTTTAAGAAAACGAACCAAAAAATCTTATATTATTAAATCATGATGCCAGGTATTCTAAGGAGTAGATAAAAAGAATTAATTTATGAGGTTCAAAATTAATTTTCTTAATCTAACTAATAGAAATGATAAAGATCACTTTTATATCTCTCTCTCCCTATAGTTCATTCAGTTCGAATCCCTACTAACTCACTGGACCTCTTGAATATCTATATAGACCCAAGGTATACAGGGTAGAGATAATACTGATAGAGTAGGTAAATTAGAAGGAAAATTCGAACATGCATGTGATTACTTCTCCACGTAGAGTGGGTCGCACGTGCGACAAGCCGATCATTCGCTCCGCTAAAGAAGCATGTTCTAGAATGTTGATAGAGTATGTTTAATACTATTACATAATTAACACAGAACCTCAAATACCTGCTATTTGTTGTGCAGTGATTGCAATACCCACATCTCGCATTTGACAGAAGCCTGGAACGTTCTCCAGCATCTCTATTCAAGTAGATTTACGGAGATTGACCGAAATGCACAAGAAGTACAACAAATACTTTGAACAGAAATCTCAAATCTGTTATTCAACTTTAAAAACCAAAATGTAGATAACGTATATCTTTATTGCAATAGGACGGAATAGTACCGCTTTAATAATAGTTATATTCAAGGTAATGGATAAATCACAATGTAGCTAATGAAATCCCTTAAATTGTTTCCCAATAAAAGTATTAAGCCACTATGTTCTAATACAAAAACCCGAAACAGTTCCGAAACAACATACTCGTATGCCTATGAAATTACGTTGGAACTTTGAATGGCACGTAATAAACCCGTAATGGAATAATAACATGTATCGATACACCGCAAAAATATTCTGAACGAGAATAAAATAACGCATTAGGGATCGACGGACTGACGGAAACACGTTTTCAATATCTTCTGTATGTTCTCATGTGTAGCGTTGGGTTTCTACCTACCTATCAGCTCAGAATCGTCTTAAACGAACATTAGAGGTCATTCGAAAATGGTTGAACGATTTTAATAACCTATTTGGCTCCTTGTCTCTAAGTAATTGGTATAGAAATATCATAATGTATTAGTTTTAGCCAAAACAAATCGTATATATCGATTAAATGCATGAAACTATCACTGCGATATTAAAACTGCTGGTGGACTTTATATCCTAATTATAAAACTTACTACAACGTTTCAATGTTGATAAATAGGGTTAGCCCCTTATGGTATTTTAACTGACGACTGTGAAAAAGGCTTGGGAATCTGTGCGGAATTCGAATTTAAACAGAGGCCTCACGGGCCTTTACGACCGAGCTTCTCAGCTATATTGAAATAAAGCAATTTAAATATTTCGAAATCTACAAGTCGAACCTCTTTCCGCCGGAACGGAATATATATATTTGATTAGGCCTTCCTCGAATACCTTTCTCCGGGCTTTTTGTTAGCTTTTCGTTACACAGACATTTAGAAAAATGTAAAACAATAATATTAAAACAATAAAACGGGCCTCTCATAAAGACACTTTTTATATTAGGTCCATTATATATAAAATAAATAAATAATAATAATCGACCCCTTTGTCATTCCACTGTTGGAATATGGGTCTCCTCCCATATTGAGAGGGTTAAGGCCGTAGTCCGCCACGCTGGCCAAGTACGGGTGGGCGGACTTCACACACCATAGAATTTTTTTTTTTCCTTTCACCGTTAGCAAGTGATATTTAAATTTAATTTAATTTCCCCTTTTATATACAACAAATATAGATCAATCATTTCTAGTCTCCGTTATTAAGTAGAATAATTGAATACGAGTGGAAGCGCGTAGAGGTGGACTTATTGTTACATCATCTGCACCAATTGCACAATAGAGCGGGCGCGCGCCGCGAATGCCGAAGTCCGCGCGCCGGCCGCGCGCTGGTGCATCTATGTTTATCGCGGCGTGTCCCTGAAGCGCGCGCGTGTGCCGTGCGGACACTTGCACGTGTCGGCAGCTCTGCGTGTGTGCGCTTGAGTGCAGCCGAGAGAAAACGCGATTTGTATATTTATACATGAGTATTAATAATGTCAATTCGCTGCAAGCGCGAGTCCATATACTGTTCCGTTTCGATCTCTTCACGGTGCGTATTAATAGCGTGGCACATTAAATTTCATCGGTCTTGGACCTACTGTTAGTCGATATTCGATTCCCATTAAGATCTGCTTCATTGGAAGCTGCATGTCTTATTATATCAGCAAGGACAGGCACCAAGAATGATATTTCAAATGACTAATATTGCTATTTTAATTCTGTTTCATGTGTTGAGATCTGTAGCCTCGATGATTGAAACAAATTTAGGCAACATACGAGAAGACTCCTAGATACAATTAAGGTATGTTTAACATGGCGAAGTCAGTGGCATCACTTTCGGGTCTGATTGTACGCTGTCTTTGGCCGGTCAGTATCATTTTTGGTTTCACGAGAAAATGGGTGAGTGCAGAGCGGGAAGGGGCGGGAAGGGGCGCGCTGCACGTGTCGTGGTCGCGCGGGGCGGGGGAGGGAGGCCACGAGTACAGTGTTTTATAGGTACTTGCTTAGAGAATACTTGTATATCCCTCCTTGTTTCTATCTTTCTGGGCAACGTAAAAGTTGTTTGTGTTTTTTTATTAGTCCCCGCAGCAAAAGCCTTGAATGTATTATTTCGTATCGGGTTAAAATAGATGCAATATTAAGAAACAAAGTGCTTTTTTACTCAGTTGACCACGACACAGGCGTAATAGACAATGCCGCGATGATATTAACTGTCATAGCGAGGATGGACACTACACAATGTTTTGTCATTTCCACGCCATGTCTTCCATTTTACATGCAATATTTCCTTGTAAAGTATGTACATAATAATAAAATAGAACTTTACGTATTACTTATCTTATGTAGTGATGATTAATTTATAATAAGGCCACAAACGTTAACTTTAATAATATTAGTTTAACATCATAAGCAAATTATTATATTGATTGGTATCCCCTGGTTGGCGAAAGCGTTATTGGGATTTCGTGCGGTGAAATTCCTAGGAGTAGCATAGAGTTTGGTTTTGCGCCCGGTTTCAGGCAATATGGCAAGTGGGGATGTATACACAACAGAACTGATGAATTGTGGGAGGGTACTACACGTCTCTGCCAACATTTGCGGGAAGTAGATTTGTAATTCTATGCTATAATATGTTTTAATATTGACAACAAACAATTGAATTAGGTGGTAAAACGCAAGATTAAAAAAAGATGATAATTTAAAAAAAAAATTGTACGTTAAGCCCAAGCGCGGTAGAAACGAAAATTTTTACTCATTATGGAGAGATTTCTATTAATATATTTCAATGAAATACAATATTTTTACCCTGTAACAAATTCAATTAATGTAAGGAAACAAATTCATCTCAGACGCCTGAAAATGTAATGAAAGAATACGCAGTGCGTGATGACTGCCGATTATTATTTACGGCCTGTTAATAAACAAGAATACTATGATTTATGTTATCATAGTGTAAAACGCATATAAGAATCATATGTATGACATCACATGACAGAAAAAAAATAAATCTTCAAGTGTTTTTATGACATCTATTGGAAATTGATTTAACACGTAATTCCCGTGTTCTGCACGACCCTTATGACCTTTTCGCCCTACTTCTAGAGTGATCTTATAGTTTCATAACGCCTGAAAATTTTAACCGCGTCAGCAGTTTCATTTCAAAATAGGTGCATAAAACAATAAAAATAAAAACTTAAACTAACTTTATTTGGGACAAACAAATGTCTGTTTATGTTTAGGTAGTAAGAATGAAAACCTTGACATTAGGCTACTGCATACATAATACACACCTATTACGTAAACGAACGTAGTGTTTGATGAAGAACATATATTGTATTTCATTATCTCTACAAATTTGTATTGGAACCGTTTTATTTCTTTGTTGTTTAGTAAACAATATTTGGAATATATTTTCCTTGGTAATACTTAATCGTCCACTCTTGAACGCACTAATAAGAAGAATGTTACAACGGGATCTTCCATTAAGTCTATCAATAACAAAACTATTGCGTTGTAGATCGTAGGTTTATATGTAAATAACAAACTACACAAAATTGTAGCATCGCGTGTAATAATAAAGTTCATTATCGTTTACAGAAGGTATTGTAACTCGAGCCGGCATTTTATGCCGGTTTGTTATTGTGCCGTCTCTTTCTATGGCGAAACGCAAAGATGGCTTATTGATTTGTTTTCATGATGTCTCTTTTTAGCGCGTTGTGGTGCATAAGCGCTTTTCGCTTAAGTGACCTTCTCCTTGTTTACTGTGTGGAAGGCGGCGATGTAGGTTGTTTTGGTGTCGTCTCGCTCTAACGGCACAGCGACACGCGGAAGGTACCTCTGTCGAGACGTGTTGCCGATTGCGTGCTGCACGCCGATCTTGCTTTCATACACGCGCGCGCGTGTGTGTATGCTTCGGGTAGAGTTTATGAAACTGTTAATGTCAAATATACCATTTTTGTACATCTATATCTATTTTATTCACTGTGTGCCTCCAATGTGTCAATGTTTGAAATATTGTAAAGTCCATGTCGGACCAAAATAAAAATATAAAACTTATTATTGAGTACTAGCTTTCGCCCACGACTTCACTCACGCATAAGTCGAGATTACAATACTTCCAATAAATATTATCTTGTTCACCGAGAGTAAAAATCTAAAAGTTGATATTTCCTCGGTTTGGAAGTTGTATAAACTTCCAAACCGAGGAAATATCAACTTTTCACCCCGTTGGGGTACAATTTAAGGCTCCGTTGTGCTAAACATCATGCTTCTATGTAGTTTTGTTTGTGCGTTGATCGATCAGTCAGTTCCTTCTTCTATGTGTATCTCTAAGGGCACTACATGGGATAACTTTGAATAACAATACCTATAAATTAACTGTTTCTGTCGGAGGTCAACTATTTTTTTATGGTTATAATATTAAATGAACATTTTTCGTTGCGAACAACGAAGAAAATAAACATGCGGGCCGTAGCCGCCAGTCAGCCTTGAAATAATTCATTTATGCGGATAGTTATAACATATTCATAGGCACAACGGCCGAGCAGGAAGCTTGCATTTTTATCATTATCAAACGTTCTAGCTCCGCTATTATTTTTGAAATAAAACTAAGGATTATTTTAAATATAATCGTATCTTTACACTACATACGAATAACAAAGGAAACTTCGCTCAGAGAAATGCTATAGAAATGTGAGTGAGATAAAAAATATAAAAGCATGCCATAGAGAGCGGTAAAATCGTGTGGCATTATGCCTTAAAGTGTTTAGCGTGCAGGGAGCACCCCGTGATGACGAGGGGGCTGGTTACGGGCAGGTCACTGAACTGGGTCCATCTCTAGAGCGTGGTGCGCAGCCATTCCTCTGGCGCTGCATTCACATCATATCGCGATATGAGGTCTAAGTGTTGTTTGGAAATGTTGATCTAAGTTCACTTGTGAGCTGAAATAATGGCGCGCGCACACGTGCGTGTGCAGGCCATGTTTAATGGGGCACTACAATAACTTCTTTAAGAGTTTGTTATTTCTGAAAATGATATGTAAAATTGTTTACCGGCACTCGCCACCACCAGAGACTGGATAGAAAGGATCCAGAGCCGCCGCAAGATGCTGCTTTGAGTTGAAAGTTTAAATCGGTTTATTCCTTGGATAAATAACTTAGCCTTTGAAAATAAACGAGACACGTGACGCGCAGGTAAAAACTTATCGCAGTATCCTACAGGTGGCAGCGGCGATGCATTGAACCCAGATCCGAGCCGCCCCTCGCAGTGCTGCGGTCCGCGGCTTCTCGCCCTGCTACGCAACTCTCGTGTCACAGAACCCGATCGTATCCTTTCCAGTCGTCTCCTTCTGCCAGAGCGGGTGTTCTGTACGATCTTAGACTGTGTTCTGCTCGAACCTTGTTGAAATAAACATCATTTTTGGTTTTTAAATGCAGTAGATACAAACTTAACGATGTGCTTTAAAGGACCATTGTTGTTGTCGGAGTATTTTCCAACAGTAATGTCGTTGTGGACACGAATATGTTTCAACCGAGCTGGGCTCCGTTTTATTGAAAACGTGAGGACGTATAATAATTCTAAGTTATAAAACTATTTAAATTTAAAAATCTATTATTGCAGTCGCAGCCGTCGCAGTTGTCGTTGAAATCATGGAATACTTTTAAGACATAGATAAATTTATTCCTTTTTGAATATCGTCTAGACGTTCGCGATGAAGGATAGATAATTGTTAAGAGGAACGAGCTCGCGGTGGCGGGGTGGTAAGCAGAAATGGTGAAGCGGCGACGTAGGAGAGTCGCCAACGGTCACAGAAGCGGTCCGCTGGTCAGCGACCTCGACTGGTTCTGACTTGTTACAATTTCACTTTTTCTCGAAGCCAGCTCGAACGGCGCACATCAAACGTCTAACTATGCAATTGCGCGTAATTACAGCGAGCGAAACAAAGTTTATTACACGATTAAATACTCGAGGCACCGCGTCAGTTACATCGGCTGTATAAATATGTTACTTTGCCACCCGCGATAACATTTGGCAGTTATTCAAATGTATAAAACTACGCAACTTATTGGTCACATTGCGCTCGAACAGTTTGGTGTTACACATTGAAGGTGGCGCACAGTTTATTTCACTTGTAGAATGGGGAGTTTGTTGAACCCGCGGGACCACTCATTATCGCGTGTGATGAACTCAGCGCTTGCCATTGTTCCCGTTTGATGTTCGCACCGCACCTATGTATGTACATGCGCCTTTCTAACAGCTCCGACAATATACAGTCCCAAAAATATATGTAATTGTTAATATCTACAGTTAACATTGCGTCTGATTTATGTATACACTCGTTTGAGCGGTCCTCACTCCCCGGCGCAAGAGGCTCGCGGAGCGAAGGCCAAGCCAAGCCCTTTTCATATGCCGATATAAATTTTTTCTACTGAAATCCGGTCGACCTTCAATGAAAAATTATATTTGACTCGATTCCACATAATTATGAATAAACAAATTTAAAATGACATGATCTCCTGAAATTCGCAGTGACTTTTTCGTGCGACTACCGAGTCATTATAATTGTTTAGACTAAAATAGCAGCAAGTGAACATGATTCATGCGAGCTGCGGCCGGCAGTCACAAATGCATCAGCCGGTCGGTTTTGTGTTTTTTCAAATGGAGAACAAAGTGAAGTGAGTAGCGAGTGATCCTTCAAGATGTAGAAGTGTGATGTAAATATCTGAACTGTCAAGAACGGCCAGCGCCCCGGCTGGTGTCAACGCCCCGCCGAA
>DWJK01003378.1:0-13214 GCA_018248815.1 Croniades pieria auraria
GCTCTTCGCATCCAACCACCGCCAGCCACTTTGCGTATATCGTCACTCCACCTAGCTGGAGGGCGTCCCACGCTACGGAGCCCTGCGATCACCAACCCGCCTGCCCAGCGTGGTGATTATGGGCAAAAACCTGCATGGCGCACAAGGTGATTTACTTTTACTTAATGGTAGATAAAACCATTCTGTACTTACTTCCGTTAGATTTTCTGATATCATCATCATTATTATTACATAGTCACGCTAGGTCCTCTGCGGAGTAGTCAAAGATAACCGAGTATCACATATCTCCATCTTTCAGACCTGACTTGCCACGTTTTGGGCGTTATATCCACTTACTCTACATAAAATTCAGGATACCTGTTTTGGGGTGATTATTCATAATATTATAAGCGTATTTAAAAATAAATATAAAAGAAAGAAAGATAGATAAGTTAGTTAAAAAGACGAACGTGGATAACGAAGTTAATGTACAAAAAGCGAAAGAAATATTCCAAGACCATAACCCTTGAGAATATTTAGTCTCTGCCTATAGCTATGGGAAATAAGCGCGAAAATATGTATGTATGAACATCCTTTCGCAATAACAAATATACACCGCAGTCTTATTTGAAGCGACTTTATCGCGTTATCAAATTTTATCTGGTCTTAAATCAACGTTATGCGTGATAAAATGATGTCACCGGGTCTGTGTCGCACTCGTATTCGATTTGATGGTGTTCGCGTCCTAAGGGTATTACTTAAATCGTGGTATGACTATGTAGGTATATGTTCTCATATCATTTGCGTAAAATTGCTTTCTATATCAGTGTCGTCGTCATATATCCGTTCGTTCTCTTCAACGTTATAAAAATTGTGGGCACAAAATAACCAGATATTGTTACTATTCTAAAAAGAATGGTAACGATTTATTTATTATATATACATATGTGTGTGTATGTGTATGTGTGTTGTGTATTTATTTATAAATATATACTCTGTACGCACTAGGTTGGCCATACCTATTGACTTTTCCACCAGCGGGCCTACTGGAAGACATTTCAGTGTGGAATAAGTAGTGCCCTTCTACAGCTGTTCTTGTATGTATGTATATATTCCCTAGTTTTTACTGTGTGTATATAAAATAAATAAATAAAAAATATTAATATGTTTAGACAGCGAAGCCCTTATCTGCCAATTGTCTCAGGAGCAGCATGTTTAAAATACTACCGACCAGGTTGTTGACGGGCATTTGTGCCCAGTAGCGGGATGTTAAGTTTAAAGACATGCCTTACGGAGTAGCAGACAGCACTGACAACCAATCATCTCTGTCTTTGCTAAGCGGACATTTATGATTCTTTTACATTGCATTTCTTTCAGCGTAAAACTTTTAAAAAGACGATAAGACACATATGTACATACCGTTAAAACGATAAGATATGTACACGTAAAACTATGACGGCCTGGACCGTAAATAAACCGTTAAACGGTAGCAGATTGTGTGGTTGATGAATCGTTAAATTAATTATCATTATATCGATTTACATTGACGTCATCCGGATTAGACGGTGCGGCGACTTACGGTCGAATTACAACCAGTCACCCGTGTAACACTCGGTCGTTAATGTACCGGGAAATACCCGGGTATGGTAAGGTGTTACTTACATTGAGATAAGGGTTATTGATTATTTTAAACTATTTGCCTCGTTCAGGTCTATTTGCAAACACGCAGTCTTTCGACTTTGTGACACGCTTTTCATATGGAAATTAAAAGTATTAAAAAATGTATGTTTCTTAATCTATGGTTTCCTACTGTATTTTTGTTTTTTTTTAATATTTCTAATATCTTGAACAAATTGGTCTGGTACGGGCTAATGGGAGAGTTAGTAGTCTCTGAAACCGCCGTGTAAAAGACGAAAGTAATGAATATGGAAGAAACAAGGCAGGTATGTATGGATAGTGAAAATTGGCACTCGGTGGTCTCTATCTACCTCGAAAGGAATGTAGCGTGATGATATAATGATAATTTAATATTACATTCAATCAACATGACATTTTTATAGAAGTACACAGAATGTATGGTGTTAGTGTGATGTGTCATCACTGGATTTATCAGTTAATGGTGATACAATTCTCAAGTTCACATATTATTAGCTCGGTTTACAAATGGGATTATTCAATGTGTATATTCTACATACTGTTGTAATCGTTGTCTGATTAGAATTTACTGATTGTAATAATAATTAGGTCTGTAATTAACAATGATCCTAATGGAGCGGTATATAGCACGTGCGGTGTGGTATTGAACGAATGATATGAATGAATTTCATCGCTCTTTCTTTGAAGACATCAAACAATAAAATATGTCAGATTTATGAATGGGAATATTTCCGATTTTTATTGTTTATATCGTTCGATAAACAAATACACACATAAAACTTTTCGCTCTGTGTGTTACAATACTGATTTAATACGAAGACATTTTGAAGGTAAGTATTATATGATAAATTGTTACATCCTTCGCTCGCCTACGAATTTCATAACACTGAATACCGTTGCATAAGAAAATGCCGAACATAGCTTAGCGTCTAGCGTTCGGTTAAGGCTTTGAGCAGTTCAAGTCACTCAACGGCTTGGAAGCACAACAGTTTGGACATTAGTTTCAAATAGCGTAAAAATACCTTAAAACCCGAAAAAGCTGCATAATGCACCAACAGTATCTTTCATACTTGTTCATCAACTTTTTTAATATTCCATTCACATGTTTAACTTTCACTCTGCCATAGTCCAGTCGAAAAGCCAAAACAGTAAAACTGTCAAGTTATAAAGTTTCGTTTATAAATCTACGGTTTTATACGCGGCGTGTAACGGTAAGCGAATTTATATTTAAACGAACAAAAATTGATAGCGAATAGAAGAAAAGAAATATAATATTTTAAAAAATGATTAAAACTGTAACGGCTTAACTCACGTATGTACGTTTTTAGGGATTGCACGTCTAGTCACGAAAAACGTACGTGAGTTAAGCCGTTACATTTTTAATCATGTGTATAAATACTCACGAAACATTTCATTTTAAAAAATCTTTGATATTTTAAAATCGAAGGTAGAAAAAAAAAAGAAAAATGATGTTCTGTCCAGGTTTCGGCTGTTCGAGAAATACTGATGATCTGAGACAGTTGCACTCATAGTTATTTAAAAAAATTGTGTTCATTAACTCGTATAAAATGATTATATACCTATTTTTGAGCATTTATATTTTACTTTCATGATCATCAGGACATCTATAAATGATTTCATTTCTCTATTTTCCTATTGGTTAACTCAGTATACCACTCTTACTTAAAATTCAGAGTATTTTTAGATTTCGTAGATTGCTTGTTCATGACGTATAGTACTAATATTAGTTAACCTTTGTTTTAGCATCTACATTAACGTTATTTGGCTTGAATATTTTATTCATCTTGTACATCGCTCGTTCGTTTGTGTTAGGACAAGTCATTAAAACTGTCAAGCAATAAAGTTTCATGTACGGCCCATACGAGCTTCGTGGGAAGCAATATGGCATGCGCTTTAACGCGAAACCGTAGCGTGCTTTTAAGCTTTGAAATGAAACAGATTCCCTCCTTTTCATATTTAATTTCACGTCACCATTTCAGATCCAATTACAGAAGTTTTAACTTGTTCTATACATTGAGTGTCACAACTCGTACCCAATAAAAATTGTTTATAAGTAGCCCATCTCCCCGCCTTTAAATACATGCACCGCGTTTAATGCTACGTCTTCCGAATTCTTAATAATGGTTGTAAAAAGCATAAAAACTAAAATAAAATATTCCCGACTTGAAATTTTGGCGTTTATTTACGTTATTAAGTTGTTTTAATGTTTCTGTTAATGGGTTTTACTTAAATGGGGTTTACGGTTTTTTTATCCATTTCAAGACGCAGTGCGGTCGACGGCAGGTGTTTTTGAGAGCGTTGTTTAAAAAATTATGCGGAAAAAGCGATCTAAAAAGTTTGAAGGGCAAACAGGCAACGATCATGGCTTTCCAATACGTTTTTTACGAAGTTTTTTGCGTCGCACGGCAACATTAACACGTGCTGCCGGCGCAAAGTAAACATTGTGACGTAATGATAACAAGCGACGGACCCAAATGCCACGTTCTATTATTTATAACGTAGCAATATGAGAACGGGAGCACGTACACGGACGATTAATCGACCGTAACAATACTGAATTAGAAAATACGGGTCCCTAACTCGTGAACGATGTAAAACATGAAGTAAAATGTTATTTTTAACGGTTCATTTGCTCATCTGTGGCTGCGCGTAATGGCCGCCGGACAGCTGTCATGGCGCTGTCAGTTCTAAATTTAAAATAAACATTTCATTTATTTTTTATTACAATGCGAGTCGTATTGTTGTGGCAGTTGGCTTAGGTCGCGTTTTAAACTCTTTCCGTTATTGAATTTAATTAAGGACTATTTAAAGTTGTTAAGTTGGAGGGGTGAATTTAATCATCAATTTAATTAATTCTCAATTAGTGATTCAGTTTTTAGACATATAAAAATGTTTAATAAAGTGTTTATATGGAAAAAATAAATAATAAAACTGTTTTTATAACGAGGTGCGATCACAAAGCAACTTCGTTGCCGGAAGTGTTCCAATCGGACTGAAACCCATCGATAAGCTTTAACGATTATGACCTAACGATAACAACTTGGACCGACTTCCTTAACGCGCTTTTCGAACCACGGAAACATTGCTCCCGCTTTCTAGTTCAAAATTTCCGCTAGTTGTTATCAACCGAACGACTGACTGCCCGCGTGGCTTAACTTGATAGATCGCTTGCAATATGTCATATGCGATATGCCATCGCATCTGGACGCGGTTTCCTAACCGTAGAATAATAAACATATAACATAACATACGCTGTATTTCCCTGAAGAGGTAGGCAGAGGGTGTAGTGTAGTACACTCCCACGATTCTCCTATTATCTAAAAGTCTCATCATGAAATGGGGGTGAGTTCATTAACATACACCGGGTACAAATCCAGATACCGGGCTACTACTGGGAATTTCAAGTTAGATTAACCCAACAGTGGCCTACTGGGAATACCCAGTACCCCCGATCAGCAGCCAATGTTGCAACAACTCAACCAACGAGACAGTCATTTATTTTTTTACATTTCAATTATTTCCATTTCCTCTTTACTATTCACCATGGAGCCCAAATGCATGACGCGTGCAGCAGATTTTATCGCGATGTCTATTTATGATGTAACTTTGCATTTAAATAGCGAGGCACGTATCATAAACGATGCCTACTTTAAACCTAAACAAACTTAAGTGATTCTAGCACATTGTTTTCTTCGGCTAATTTGTATTTCATAGTCTATTGTTTTAAAACTATTCGTATTTGATTGAACAAATTAATTTTACAGTTACGCTAATGCGCTGAAGATATTTAAGTTTTAAAATTTTTAACGGTTTCTGTTCAGTTATTACTTTTTTGACAGATGGTTGCAAATGGCATGCAATTCATTACTTTCCAGCTCGTATATTTTATGTTGCTATAAATTTAATGTGTAATTTAAGTTACTGTTACTGTATAAATAATTTATTATTTTTATCTGATTCTGATTTATTTACCTGACTTCGCTGCCTCGTTGGTCTTGTAGTTGAAAATGGGACTACTGAGCAAAAGGTCCGGGGTTCGATTTTTAGATAGGCTACTATTGGGGTTTTCTAACTCAAAACACCTAATGGTAGCGTGTAGATAGTGAAACATTCTAATGTAGTACACTCTTCTGTCTACTCCTTCGGAGAGAAACAGTCGTGATTCAAAGGAAGTTTGTATGTATGATAAATGTCAAATCAGTTGTTCTCTTAATTTTCAATTAAATGTAGAACAACAATTATCAACTTTGGGATTATGACTAATAAAAAAAAACATTTGTCATTGAAACGGTAATATCCTTGTCTATGGTGCTAAGTAACTTTAAGTCGGTTTGAATTCCAAGTCAGAAACGTCACGTGTCATAGACAACATGTACAGTATGTTTAAAGAATTCAATTAGCCCGGTATTGATGTATGATTAAAGCTTACCCAATAACAAGTAACGGAGCTGTCAAAAGTCGCACTTCGGTCATAATTAAGTACAATGCAACATTTTCTATACAATTACCGTCCGTTGTGCATCGGCATAACGGTTAAAGTTGCGTGCACGTGTCGACTATTATATTGTGTCGTCAATACGAGACACACCTGTTCTGACTATTCAATGTGTTGCTGCCTCTCTCGTTCTGCCGCAGTTAGACAGAGAGGGTTGTGTTGTAGGTGCTAATTCATAGAATCTCGGCTCGGTTACGGCTGGAACTCTTCTATTTGCATTAGTTTGTGGTTACGTGTTTTTGTGTCTGCACGCTAACTATGCTAGTGTGGGACACGAGTTGAGAGATGAGCGGTTTCTTTAGTATTTTTGAAATGATAAAATTAGTAAAAATTTCAATATTTTTATCATGTCTAACTAACACTGATAAATTACGACTTTAAAAATGTGACCATTCACTATGGAATAATATCGTATATTGGGTTGAATTATAGAGACAGATTACAATATAAATCGTTGTGATTATGAGGCATACCAACCTTTTTTCGTTTCACTGTTGGACACAGTTTCTAAATTGATAAGGTATAATGCCGTAGGTTTTGATTTTGACTAAGGATGGGTCAGCAGACTTCACACCAGTTAGCAACTATTATAGAAAAATTTATGTGTAGGTTCTTACGAAGTATTTCCTTTCCCCGTTACAGCAAGTTTGCTGAAGCGAGACTATAATAAAAAAAAACAGTAACTCGAAGTGTGACAAGTACGTAATAATTAGATTTATTTCATCCGTCAAACCTACACAGTATTTATTTACCCTTCCATTGAATATCTAATTTTCATCTTTGACTTTTCACAAGCGTTTACAGCTCAACCACGCAATGACAGTTTGCCCAGAATTAAGAGTGGAGAAATAATAGTAAGGAGGAGAGACAGTACAGAATTAGGTAGATCAAATCGAGTTTTGTCTATCGCTTCAACCTATACCTTAAACCGTGTAGGAAATAATAAACGTGTTACTGCAATATTATTCATTGCTTACGTGAACAAGGTCAGAATAAATAAGGGTAGCGAGAAAATACATTGAACGAGCCAACTCATTGTTGTTATAGTGTTTTTTGCCCAACTACTCAAACGTTTGTTGCTTTACTAAATAGACACTAGTGGTATATAACTTCCGATTGTTCAGTATGGATCTGTAACAACTCACCACGGTGCTCCAGTGCGAGATGTAGAATCAGCTACATAAATCCCGCTATGATTGTTGTTTGTAGGTAGGTTGGATGATTATAGGTTGCAACAGGTTGGATTAAATTTTTTTTTTTAATTTAGCCTAGCAACCAGACTGGGCGCGTGCTATGAAGTGGTCACCGTTGCCAATAGGCATTTGAAACACCCTAGGAGTAGTAATTATTATATCGTCGGACCAGGTCCATTACGGGATAGGTAGAGAGCGCTGGATAGGCTGGGCTAAGGGTTAAAAAGCAATTTGGCAATAAGAAATACCTTCACTCACTTTCAGGGTTACGAAGGCAAATGTTCAAACCGGCGCCAATCCGCGCCAGCATCACCTATGAACTCTGATAAGTGGCTGCGACGTGCCCCCGCTGTGTCTGTCGCCAAACATTACGTAGCCGCAGAGAGGACATCTCTTTCATGTTGTAGAAATTGATTCGTTTAGTCTGCTAATCTGCACTTGCCCAGCGTGGCAGACATAAGACACAACCTATGATATGACCCATATGATGTGAGAAGTTGATGGTAATAAAATTACGTGTTTTCAATTTTTTTTTTAATTTGTGATGCTAAAAATAAGGGATATTAATCAAATCTTATGCCTATTAGCATCGTTCTTCAAAAGAAAGCAACAGTATATACGTTCATATATATAAAAGGTATATAAATATACCAATCTAAAAATTCACCTATCGCCCTTCAATTATATACCATATATAATTATGTTTTTATTTGGGAACGTATGATACTCTATATTATATCGTTTCAATTTAGTCCACAAATTTAGTAACACATGTGTGTTGGTTATTAAAATAAAAGTACTTTTTATGTGTTACAAAAATTGAAGAGCTAAATCCAAAAAGGTTATAAAAGTATACAGTAAAAATTGCGTATTCTGTGCCGATACATATTCTATGGCCGAAGTCTGTTCGGAGTAGATTAGTCAAGTGACAGTCTGAACGTATTCGCGGTACATCTTATAGATTTTTATCTTTCCATACGTTTTGAGACGCAGAAGTGTTTTCAAGTGGTTTAACATAAAAATTTCAGATGTTTTTTTTATTTTCCTTCCCAGTTTATTAATAGATTTATATAAATACATTAATTTCTTTTCATTCTTCTTAGTTAAAGAAATTCTATAATGATTACAATGAATATATACCAATATTATATTTCTCATATACTCCTATATGTTCTTCCTTATTCTATAACACAAGAAAGATGATGATGATGTACATATGGTGTCAGTACCACACAACACATCCTGCCCGCCACATAATCCAGTTCAAAACGAGAACCGAACAGGTCCTCAAAAATCAGTTGCATATTTTATTTTAATAGACTGCAAATTATTTACAGGTGCATCTAAATAAAATATTACTTAGTCAAATATGTACTCTCTCTTCGAGGTAATAAGGTCGAAATTTGCATAAGAATGAGTCGATATTAAATATTCATTACACAAGTTTTCCAAGACGCCGCCGCTCCAGCGCCCTCTGTAATTAAATTCGAAAAACTGTATGTCTGTAGAACAGAGCGGATTATTCGAAAACTTGATAATTATTTAATAAAAATTAAGGAACAACAGAATTTTATAATAATTTTGATAATAAAACGTGAAGCGCGATAGTTACAAGTTTATAGATCTGATTAATAATATTTGGACTGGCAATAAATTTAAAGGTACTTCTATAAATGTCTGAGATAATAATTTGTTTTAATGTCTGGCAATACGTCAGTTCAGTTACATATTAAAAAAAATCATTCCATTCTCACTAGGCTAAAGAATTATGCGAAGAAAACTATCACCATACTATAATTATACTATCCGAACACAAAAAAATTATCGTCCTGCCTTAATTTTATGCGATTTCCAAACAATACTTTAAACGTCTGCGGTGGCGCCACAGTATTTAGTGCAAATTATTATTTAAAAAAAAAAGATAATTTTAATAAAATACCTGATTAAGGAAAACAATACGAAATTACAATGTGAATGACATTCAAAAATATCCACTCATTAAAGGAGGATTTTCAACGACCAATAAAACTTTACAAGTCAGTAAATAAAAAAAATAAAACTGTATCTGACGCGTTGATTAATGTCTGATGATAGGGCCGAGGTCTAATTGTAATTACCATAATAATTTTTATGGCCGGCCCTGTATAATTAAAAGTCTTCATTACTGCCTGTCCGGTGGTGTGTTTGATTGCCGCGAGATAAACCACACTTCCATCACGATCCGTTGCTATGGCAAGCTATAATGTTTATAAAAAAAGACTATGGGGTCATTATTCTTAAACATTCCTTGTACACGTCTAATTATATGCGCATAGACAAAATTATAAGAAAATAGCTAAACGCTAGCCTATTATATAACTTTTCTAATAAATCTCCTATTGTCTTTACAAGTACATTCCAATTTTGCTTCTCAACGGCTATCCCAAGACAACGACAAGGCAAGATTTTTTTTTAAATATTTCCAGATAGCTTATGTTATCTCAGCATTGTGTTAGCTCAGCTATTTGTGGAATACACCTTTAATAAATACCGTCAGATTCAATTTGATAAAACATTAAACGTGTGTCCAAGTTTCGTAATGTATGAGTGCTCTCCAAACTACCAGTTTTTTCATTAACAAATATATGTACGTGTCTTATCTCTTTGGGACTCAGCTTCCGCTTGTTTGGTATACCTCAGTAGTTACTTAGAAACTATCTAAAGAGGCATATATCATTGTCATTTTAATGGACTTTAATGTTACTGTTTTAATATTAAATATTAATTAAATCGTTTTAAAATTAAATATTACCCTCTGAAAATAAGGCGAGGAAATCTATGTACTTACCCTAATACTTCCCCATAATGTTATCTAAGGAGTGTGAAGCCTGGACACCCGAAATTAACCAGCGTGGTAGACTGTTTTTAACCCTTCTCACACTGAGATGAAACCTATATCCAACAGCGGAACGTCTAAAGGATTGATAATTTGATCGTAATGAGATACTTTCAATAACAAAATCGATAAAAAAATAATTTACATTAGGTCATTGAAAATACACATTATATTCTATGAATATTTCATTCACTAATCATTCATTCACCAATTATTTATTGTTACCGACACCAACGTCATCACCCACTTACTGTTACGTAACAAAACAAAACGTTACTTTGATGGCGTATTGAAAATTATTAAATATTCCATCAAATATTCAAGTGGCAATAAGACACGGAGGCACCGCCGCACCTGTAAGTGGCTCGGTAACTCGGTATTTGAACGGGTCTAATGAAGAACTCTTAAATACCTTTAATAGTTAAACGCTTCGAGTGGGCCCGAATTTCCCTTTGTTTAACTTCCACACTGGGAATTGTTCGTTGGTCAGCACTTTGAACGAACGACTGAACGAATGTTTCGTTCATTCGTATGTGGATATTTGGATAACATAATGACATTTCTTTTTAATGACGATGGAGTTCAAATATTTTTGTATTATTAAATGTATTAAAATGGTTTTATAATTTTTCATTTCATTCATTCAATTGAATTTAATAAAAACAAGTATCATAATTTAACTTTATTACTCGTTAAAAATATTGTAAGTGATTTTTTATTTAATTATATATTAGCATACAATTACATTTATTGCGTATCTCTTTAAACTAAAAAAATTCGTGGTGTGCAAAGGCATTTTATTATTACAAAGAATTATTACTTTACGCAGATCCGACATAAATTGGGAGCGAGCCGCAAAATTCCTGTACAATGAAAATTTTATAGCATCGAAATCAAATTTGTGTCGAACAAAAAACATTAATAAAAATACTATCACAATGAAACATCTCAGAATATTCCATTCATTATTTTCAATAAAGGTATTCCTGGCCATTACATCACTATTACGCGCCCGTTACGAAAAAAAAAGAAAAACAATCATTCCCAACGAACGAACAAAGAGTACTGTCATTCAAAAGTAGTAAGACCACGCCTCTTGACCGTAGAGCTGGTGATTAGTGGTACCTCGTGTTCTCCGGAGTCTCGTCCGGTAATGACAGGGTGCGTTTGATCTTACATACCCAGCTCATACTAAAAGAACGTACAGAACAACAGTTTTGAAGAAATTAACTTCACATATGCAGTGAATAAATTATATTTGATTTAGTGCAAATAGCTAAACGCTACGTAGCTTGCCCGATTTAATTTGGGCAATATAGCACATTGATTTTTATACACTCAAAAATAGAACTAAAATTTTGTTAGAGGAAGCCGTTATTATGCGGAATAATCGGGTTTTTAGTCTGACATTGACGGAGATGATTCATTTTAAAATAACAATATTAAATATTTATTAATATCAATATTAAATATTCTAGATTTAATATTTTCACTAACAAATTTTAAACGTGAGAATGTTACTATATATTAAGTGCGAGTCGTACAAATTCCAAAGTTTAAATTCAAATATGGAACAGTTTTGAAAGCAGTGTAATAGGGCTGTCTGCTCTTGGTAATTTTACTTGCAATTCCCTGCCCTTGGTGTATCTGCAATTACTAGTTGATCTAGATTTCTCAAACCATGGGGTGTATGTAGAACAGATAATGATAGGGTCGTGACTTCTGAAGCTATACTCCAATAACTACTACCTTACATCCCTAGCTGCTGGAGTATATAATTGGTTCAGATTTACTGATTATATCTTATGGCACAACCCTAGTTTGATTTCCAGTTTATTTAAGATATCTTTCCTCTTATATGATTCAGTTGTATATGAATAAAAATGTAACGGCTTAACTCACGTACGTTTTTCGGGATTACCCGACTAGTTTTGGACCTGAACGAGGTCCTCCCTCATGAGCACCCGTCGCTTGCAGCGAGGTCGCGACGGAGACGGTATAAATTACTCACGAAACATTTAATAGGAAAATCAGTTGTATATCTTTGTATTATACATTTTTCTTAAGTGCAATTTCGAGATGAGATATATCATCGTAGACATACTTTCAAAGCAAGAAAGAAAGATTTAAAAAAACAAATTCAACGATATCATTAATGATTCGGGCTCATTATAAACGCAAATGAAACAAAAAAATCTTGTGATTCTTAATAATGTTGTAGCAATAACAATTATAAATAATATTGTAACAATCATTTAAACAACCAAATGGAGTCATATCGATACATAATTTTATTAAACGTGTTCTTAATAAACATGTAGGTATTGACTTGGTATGGTGAGTTATTCTGCCATTTATGTGACAAGGAAACAGAATAAATGTTATTTCTACACAGTAAATAAACGTTACCATATTGCCATATAGAGCGGAATAATGCTAAACGTTTTTGTAACAATTCTTTGCCGTAATTGCAGCAGCTACAGCAATCGGTGCTATAATTGCTTTAAATGTCAAATGAACATTTAATGGTCTATGTGTGGACATGCCGTGTCTTGTTTACTTGTTATAATTATTGTTAATTGGTATTCACGTTGACTGGTAGAAAGTGTCATTTAACACTGAGTTCGGACATATGACGGATAAACATGTAGTTAAATTCGTGAAATGCTCTTGAACATATCTGTCCAGAAGCAAAGCTAAATACCTAATGCTCGTAAAGCATTTCGGCAGCGGGCCCCGCGACTTGTTACAATCAGGACGTCCTATTTTTCAATCGGCAACCTTGCAACACTATTAAAGAAACATTCACTGCGGGTTAACGAACTTACAGCCAATATTTGACCAAACGTTTGACATAACATCAACAAGCTTTATTCATGTCCAGCCGACACAACAGACGTTTGACCAAATGTATGAAACCAACATCCCTTGATAATATCTCTAACACCATATTACGCGCAGTCTGACGCTCGAGCGGCGTTCGTCAAAGAAACTA
>DWJK01003379.1:0-13213 GCA_018248815.1 Croniades pieria auraria
GTGAAGGTCAAGATGAAAACCTTTCCAATTGTGAATATTTTTCAAAACTCAATAGTAAATACTTTAGGATTTGACCACCGCTAAAAGTTCTCTTTGATAGCTCTTTTGAGCGATGCAATGACAGAGCTGATAAAGCCCGTTTATTAATTCGACATTGCCTAGATGAAGTCACCGTACTGATTATAGGGGTTCCCATTTAAGAGCAGAGGCACTGTGCCAGAACCTACAACTTTCTGAATTTCGGTAGATCTCCAATTTACTGTCAAACTCTTCAAACATCATTTATCTACTTGTGCGTGGACATTGCCATATTTGGTCTACATGGCTTGTCCTACATCCCGAACTCTGAAAGGTTAATCCGCCACGATATTCTTAATAATTCGATTTGTCGGACTCCAGCAAATATTCTGCCTGCAACGGGACAACCTCTCGGTCTTTCATGAACCGATGGCAAGGGACCTGATGAGACAACATTAGTACTGTGGAACAAACTCTGGTATGAGAATAGCACTGTGTTGACACTTTGACTGTACCACATGCTAGCGACACTGTTCTGAAGGCCACGTTTACTACCAACCGCATTTCAACCACCATAAATATATAAACCATCGCAAATAACAATTATATACATATTAACGTTGCTAGTAACGGAAACAGTCTAAGTTGAAGAAATTCTCAGAAATATCGACTAAGCTTGTTTTTGCCTATAGCTTTTAAAAAGCTGGTGACTGGCTTAGTTTTACTTACAACAATCATATCAAATTTGGGTTTGTCTCTTAATATTCAAAATCTTCTATAACAAAAACATACGTCACTCACAAAAGGCTTTATGGCATTTATGTTAAAATACAAATAAATAAATAATAACATGCGTTGATAATACAAATACATATTCTGTGTGGGAATCGAACCCATGCGCACCGGCACAACAGTCAGATTAGCTAGCAACTAGACCAACGGGTCAATATTTTAATATTTATGTATTGTTTCAGAAACAAGAAGCCCAAAGATTAGACACGCCGGATGCAACATGTTACTGAAATGATGTCAAATCAATATGGGCATGCTTACTCAATTACCCATCGTAGAATGCGGAGTATACGTCTTTCTTATTATCATCCATACTCCGATACTGCAAGGAGAAGAGCAATCTCAATGCCCTAGCCTCGCCGAGAATCCCATATGTCCGTGTTATAATTTCAAAGAAGGTACGTTGATATATTTCAACAAATTAAAAATATAACTATAGTGTTCCCTTTGCAGTTAAAAAGTTACGTAAAAGATTTATATAACATAATGTTGATTTATTTCAGGTTTATTTTTAGAATGCCCCAGTGCCACTCCCAGCGTTGTAAAAAATGTACTGACAAAGATAAAAGGAACCATTCAATCTTTATCAATTTACGATCTGGAAAGCTCAACAACGGAATTAAGGGCGGACCTTTTTCCGTCACAAGTGAAAATAATTAATTTACAAATTTCACAGTCCAGTATAAACAAAATAAGCCCTAATGCTTTCATATCCCTTCACGATTCGATGGGGTCTCTTAGCATTATTTCCAGCAAATTAAACAGAATTCCACATGAATCATTTTCCGAATTAAAGAATATTGAAGTCCTTGATTTACAACTAAATGACATCAAAGAAATTGAAGCAAACATATTCACAAATCTGAAATTAAAGAAAATCAATTTGAAGGGGAATAAAATAGTCAACATTTCGGAAAATGCATTTCACAACTTAGAAGACAGTTTGAGCGAGTTGGATATTACGGAAAATTTTCTGAATATATTTCCTTTGAAATCTCTAGGGAACCTGAACAAACTCAGCAATTTGAGACTGGCGTGGAACAAAATTCATTCTATCCCGGAAATTATTAATGTGACCATCTCTAATTTAGCAACATTAGATTTGAACTCCAATTTATTTACTAAAATATCAAATAATTGGTTTCGTTTTATGCCTAAAATAAAAACGTTAACATTTTTTAGCAATCAAATTCAAGAGATTGAAGAGCAAGCATTTTTCTCACTAGATCATTTGGAGACATTAGATTTAAGTCGTAATAAAATTATTAACATTGGCAAAAACATCTTTCAGAAAAACCACAATATTCGCACAATAGATCTTAGTCACAATCATTTACATCACATAGCCGGTGTATTTTCCAACTTACACCAACTCTCAGAAGTATTTTTATCCGAAAACAATATTCTTGAAATACCAGATAATGCATTTCATAATACCATGGGGCTAACTGTACTCAATTTAGAACATAACGCTATCCAATTATTACACCCAAATTGTTTCTCTACTTTAACAAATTTGACACAACTCCATATGGGAACAAATTTTCTGAAAAAAATTCCTAATAATATTTTTCAAAATAATCGAAAATTAGTAACTTTAAGCTTAGATAACAATGAAATTAACGAACTAGATGAATTAATGTTTGATAAACTGGCAGAGTTAAGGGAAATACGATTACAAAATAACGTCTTGGGACATATAAGGCGAAACGTTTTTAGTCCCTTGCCCGGACTACTAGAATTGCATTTACAGAATAATGCAATTCAAAGCATTGATTCTCATGCATTTATAACCCTTAGAAATCTCCAACATATTAATTTGCAAGGTAATCGCTTAACTACAATAGGGGATGTATTTCCGAATAGGAATTCTTCCTTAGTTTCTATACAGTTAAGCGTAAACTATTTGTCGTTGCTAAAAAATAGCTCTCTTAGAGGTCAAGTAAATGTGCAAATAATGTGGCTGACTCAGAATAATATTAACATTTTAACTTCTAATCTTTTTAATGATTTGATTAATATACAAAGGCTGTATTTAAAAAATAACAGTATTGTACATATTGAAAATAAGACTTTTATGCACTTAAAGAAAATAAAATTTTTAGACATTAGTAATAATAAGCTTTCTAAGCTGAATAATGAAACATTTTTTAATCTTGTAACGCTAGAGGAACTGTACTTGCAGTGTAATAATATTAGACAAATGTCAAGAGACACGTTTAAGCACCTAATCAAATTAAAAATATTAGATCTTTCTCAAAATGAGATAATTATATTAGATTTTGATATATCATCTCTTCAAATTAAGCAGCTTCGTCTTGGTAAAAACTCTATATCAATTATCGAAGCTAACTCACTTAAAACGTTACCAAACCTAAGCGACTTAGAATTGAGCAACAATTTTATAACATGGGAGGCGGTTATCCGAGTGGAAATTCCAGGCTTAAAATCTTTAGTGCTATCGAACAATAATTTTACAATTTTGGAAAACAAAACATTTTCCCATCTGCCATCACTGCAAACACTGTCGTTGGAAATGTCAAACATATCTCAACTGCGTCCAGCAACATTCATTAAAAATCAAAATCTCCTGAGAATTAATCTAGCACATAATAGGTTGAAGGATTTGCATAAAGATGTGTTTGCGTACACGACTATTTTGCAGGAACTCAACTTGAAAGGAAATAGTTTTACAGATTTTCCTCACGTTGCTCTTTTTAATGTCACATCGTTAGAAATACTCAATTTATGTCATAATCAACTGTCCAGTGTTGACTTTTTTAAATTTGTCGGTCTACAAAATTTAAGAACCCTAATTTTGTGCGATAATCGTATATCAATTTTAAACGGCTTTAATTCTCCATCGCTCAAAAATTTAGTCACGCTAAACTTAAGCAAAAACATGCTTACAGTTCTTCCGCCAAACTTTTTCCAACATTCAAATGGTTTAAAGGAAATCGATTTATCTCATAACTATTTCAAATATATTCCAAGTAATGGATTATCCGATGCAGTATTGCCAGCGCTTACTACGTTGAATATTTCATCCAACTCATTAGTACAATTGATACAAATCCATGGCCAATTTTCTCTTTTAGAAGAATTAGTGGTGACAAACACAAACTTAACTATCATAACTAGCACTGATTTTGAAAAATTTCCTTCGTTAAAGAGATTAATTCTAACTCAAAACTGTATAATTCGACTCTCGCCTGGTGCATTTTCAAAACTGCATAGTTTAGAAATGCTTGACTTAAGCCAAAACAAATTAGAAAACATTCCCAGAGAGAGACTACAGGGGCTTTATTCTACAAGAGCGCTAAATATGTCCCAAAATTACATCCGAGAACTGGAAGAGTTCACAGCCGATCTGCAGTCGTTACAAAAGTTAGATTTATCTTCGAATCATATTACAAGGATCAGCAAAGATGTGTTCCGCAATCTTAACAGTTTGACAGAATTGAATTTGAGCGGAAATTGGTTATCGACAGTAGCGACAGACAGCTTCAATAAATTGTATAAAATAATGCACATAGATTTAAGCCGCAACTACTTTGAAATCATTCAAATGAAGATGCTGAAGTCTTTGGAAACGCAGATAAAGTCTATATCCTTCGATGGTACGTATTAGCTGAAGAAAAATCTTATATTTACACAAGCTAAGTAATTTTAACTAAAACCGAATCAGAAAAACAACATTGAACTATTATAATTTTATATTGTGCCACAAAGTTGGTTTGTCAATTAATATTAAAATCAAAGCCAAATAATTTTAACGAGGCCTCAAGTGATATCACCGTCGAGTGACTGAGGGTCGCTGAACGACAGTCGATTATTATATTTTAATTAACGTGAAGTTTAGGGATCTCATCATTGTTTCTGTTCCTTGCGACAGTGCTACCCGGGATAAAAGAAAGGACACAAGAAAGATTATGCCCTGTTACTAACTTTCTTAATTTTCACCTTAGAGCACAATGAAATTGATCAATCTACCTGGAATCTATTATTACACTTGTAAGGAATCGTTTCATTTTGTGTCTCAATTGTATTACCATATTTCAGAAAATCCGTTAACATGCAATTGCGAAGCACATAATGTATGGAGTTGGATGCAAGATCACTTCAAACTTGTTCGTAGGGGGAGTATTAATTTACGGTGCGAGCACCCTGAGGAGCTCCACGGCTACAGTTTCCTTAAAATAACCTCCCAAAAGTTATGTGACATACCGATCGTGATTCGGGTCGCCATACAGGATATACAAACATATTCAGTTATTGTATCCTGGCAAAGCCGGAATCAGAGCGGTTTAGATGGATATCAAGTGGCTTACTACGGAGAACAGATGCCAACAATCGTAAGTATCAGTATTATTGCAACCCCTTACACAGAAACTCATTTCATTTTGACTTTTTTTACTATTAAATGTTTCTTGAGTATTTATACACATGATTAATATGTACCGGCTTAACTCCCGTACGTTTTTCGAGATGGCCCGACTAGTTTCGGACCTGTACGAGGTCGTCCCTCATGAGCTCCCGCCGCTTGCAGTCTCCGTCGCGACCTCGCTGCAGGCGACGGGAGCTCATGAGGAAGAACCTCGTACAGGTCCGAAACTAGTCGGGCCATCCCGAAAAACGTACGGGAGTTAAGCCGGTACATATTAATCATTTTCGTTGTTGTTGGCTGTAAAAATTTGAGTTTTGTATAATGAAGGTAAATTTGTTTTAGCAACAGAGATGGCTATAAAACACACTAAATAAATATTTATACCTGTACATATATCATATTTTATAATGATTACTAAAACGTGTTACATAGAACTCGCACAGCAAAATTACAACAAACATTTGAATACAAAGGCTGTGCATCACTTCAATGGACCATAAAAAATATTTATGTTTCTCGCTCGTGGATATTCGGTTGTACTGTGAAACCATTTAAATCTTCCCTTGTAACAATGGCTCATAGGGCCCACAAATTTTTTCAACGCTCGATGCAAATAGGTGAGTGACATTTTGTTAGGGCGGTATAATAATTGATTTAGTTTATTTCTCCTTTGTGACAGATACGAGGGAAGATTCTGAATGCTACGTCCAGATCGACACGGCTAAATCATTTAACTCCTGGCGCCCGATACACGATCTGTGTCATAGCTATCGGTAACTTTAGAACATCTTCAGGCTTCTCAGCACCGGATGCTAGAATTGCACCTTCGGCAGACAATTCAAGCGTTCATCTGTATGGAGATGAACTAATTTTTAATCATCTGAAGCCAAACATGAGTGACTCGCAAACCAGCAAATGTACGACAGTAAGCACGATAGAAGTTTTCGGCGCAGCTCTAGACAGCCCGTTCTCTAATACTTACATGGGTATCGCCGACATTTTAACCAGACGGCTTAGCTTGGTAGTCGGATGCTGTATAGGTTTCTTAGTATTTATTGTCTTAGTGTCGACGTTTGGTTATATTAATACTAAGAAACGCCCGGTCATTGCAAAGGACGAAGCCCAGCAGCCACCTCAGTATATATCTTACGACAATTTTACAACACCCAATGTAGAAGTCCAAACAACTGAAATGGACATCAACACTATCACGGAAAAATCGAAAGCACAGTTCAAGCAATCTGAGTAGACGACAGTATGAAACAGATCGATTCAGATATTATTTGGACAACACCCACAACTTTTTTGTCAATTCTATTCCTAACGAACTTAGTCAAATAATGGCACTCCATCAAAAATTATTTTCGTATATACTTTTGCCGTCTTTGGAACTTGTTTGAGAAAAATATTGTGGCTGGAATGAATTATTACCGGCTATTAGTAACGCAATGCGTGATAACCGAAAAGCTTGTTCTTTGAAGATATTTTTCCTTCGTTATCCCACATTATTCTCAAAACTATTTTTGGTTTTCTGAGAACATTTCGCCGACAAAAGCTATCGTTACAATTTCATTGTATTAGATGTACATATATAAGGAAACAAATTTAACATTCACCATTATGTATTCTATCATTTCGTACCTGTTTTACTGTTAATTAACTTTATAAGATTGTCTATTGTTTGAACGCATGGATATTCTAACATCGTTACCAAAGCGTTTGACGTGTATGTATTTTAAAGTAATCTTGTATTTAATATTGTGATTAATATGTAATGTTAGTTCATTGTAAAGAAAAATAATTAAACAATTAGTAAGGAACCTTTCTTCGTCGAAGTTTTTAGGTATGAATGTATTATAGTAGATATAGTACCTCCATAGTTCTATCATTAAGGCATACCTACATGTACGTATGTGACGATTGTTTATTTCCATACTTATTAATATAAGCGTATCATATAATTAATAATAGTGTTGTAAACGAAATATCAAACTTTAATTTAGTGTAACTAAATAATTATAACGTACCAATTTTTTTTTGGATTCCTGTTTTAAATTCGTCAAGATGCGTTTAAAACTAGTAAGTCTGTAGTATTGGTAATAAAATTTTTGATGGTATTACTTGTTTTGCTTACTGCCCTTATAAACTAAACTTAAGTACCGTATAAACTGCACAGTCCTAGATAGAATTAATCAAAAGACAATTTTTATACGGAAAATAATAAGTATATGACTGCCTCGTTGGTCGAGTGGTTGCAAGCTCGACTGCGGAACGGGAGGACCTAGGTTCAAATCTCGGGTCGGGTACTATGACAATTTCTGATTTAGAATTTCTAGTAGTGACTTGGAGTATAGATCTGTGCCCGTTGTACAGCAATAGGCTCACCACCTATTCCATGGGACCTAAACGTAACTGGTGAAACGTGGAAGTGTACTACACTCTTCTGCCTACCCCTTCGTAGATTAAAGGCATGATGTTAATTTTTTTTAATAAGTACAATCGCTCGTACATACATATATGAAGTTGGTGTAAGAAAATAACTTCAAATTAAAATTTTACTTTATTTGAAAACTGTAATTACTTTGAGAATTTACTTTTGTGAAATAAACCTTAATTTTACTAACCACATTAGTGAATAGAAAAAACACTGCAAACGCTCTAATAATATTTCACATTTACATAGCTTTAATGTAACAATTATGAATGAAGAATAGCGTCGTTTCTCTTATAAATAAAAGGAGTTGTCTTTCATGTTCATTTACCGAGTATACGTTTCCTACTTATTAAATGGATTAAATGAATTATTCAATACAAAGAGTCGCGACCCGTTGATTTCTCGGGCGGCTCTATTCATTTCTATTCGCAAGCTTTCAAAGACTCCGTATCCAGTTACAGTGTGGCTCTTTAGAAATCGTCTTCAATGAGTCATTCAAACTTTAATCGAAAACAATTCAAGATATTCCACCATGAATATCAGTTCGCGGGATAATTATAACACGTAGGCAACGTCCTTGAAAGTTAATTATCCTTTCACTGACACTCCAATGACTTCAGTCAGAATAATGAATTTAAAAAATATGTAACTCGTCATAATGGCATAATAGAAGGGTGGAAAATGATGACAACACTAGTCGATAACAACTACATACAACAACAACAGATACAACTAGACAACGACAGTCCACACTTCATCAATTGAAAATATCAGATAAACTCTTCGACATAATTAAGAAATTAATTCACATAACCAAATAGCTAATAACCAAGAAGTAGTGGAACTAGTGACACATATCAAAACATCCAAGTACTACATAAATACATACTATGAAGTATTTCTCATATAAAAATTGTTTTGTTATGAGTACGCCCATAATTCACTTGAACGCTAAACCAGTGTGAAAAATTACTAATTTGTGTTAACACGTCTAAGTTTTTGGAGTCTCTGTTAGCAGTTCCTTCTGATTGTTCAATAAACTTTGTTCAAATGTTTTACAAAGACAAAAGTATTATGCAAATGCCATCTTTATGGTGTAGATTATAAATTACTGGCTGAAGGAAAAACGTTACAGCAGGACGAGTCAGGCGTCTTTGTTTGTTTGATGTAAATAAAAAAGTACAGGTATTCACGAACAAGACGTTTTAGAATCACTATAATGCTAATTAAAAACTTTTAATCATGTTTATTTTCAAATAATATTGTTTACCTAAGAAACTAGTAAAAGCTTTTTGGTGTGTAACATTTTACTCTTGCTCTCCCGCTACCTGTGGGAGTACTTCGTCAAAAGGGACGGAAGTATGTAACAGGAAGCCGGGGAAGCGCGCGCTATTTGATTTGACCAATGAACGTGCACGGCGGCGAGTGGGCCGTCAGATGGTAACAATCCATTTTCCGAGAAGTTGGTACTGGCAGCCAACAGTGCGTGCGTGTAACGAGAGAGAGAAATGGAAATAAAGAAGGAGACCGCATCAGCTGTGCGATTAACCTACAGTGTTGTGTATAACGTGTGCTGTTTATATGAATTAATTAATATGTGTAATCTATAATCGAAAAGTTGATAATAAGTGTATGCTTATTGGTTGCAAGCGCTGCCGCCGATCGCGAGATCCTGGGTTCAAATCCCGGGTCGGGTACTATTGGATTTTTCTAATTTAGAAGCTGTGCCCAGTGTATGGTAATAGGCTCACCACCTATGGAACGTAAACGTAACTGATGAAACGTGGGAGTGTACTACATTTCTCTGCATACCCCTTCGAGCATTACAGGCGTGATGTTACGTTTTTATAATAACAGTGCACAATTTTAAAACACACACTCATGCGCACATATTTCGATATTATTGTCTCCAGCGTACATTGTACTTTCTCATTTTATCATTACTAGTTTATTATATCATTGATTTAATTATAAGTATTTCAAACTACGATAAACATAATAAGTTTTAAAAATGTGATAAATTTTGTCAGGTTGTCATAACACAGGCTTGATTTCATACAAATACCTGATGTCAATTTAAAAATATTTACTAGACGATATGAACTTTAATAAAAAAGGTAAATTAGGTGAGTAGACAACAAACGACATAAAATGAAGAAAAAGAAGAATGTTTGATACAGGTGCCGGAGCAGGGCAAGACGAAACCCAGATACGAACTAAGGGGAGAGTCAAAAGTCTCCAAAAGTGAAGAATTATCTATGAAAGAAGAAAAGTGAAGAGAGGGAAGAATGTAGTAGAACCACGTCAGGTCTGTTAAGATAGATAAATTTCGTAATCGGTCTTCTTATCCTATCCCGTAAGAGATCTGGCGTAACATAGAATACTAATAAAAGCTTTCGTACAAAATTCGACCATCATTATTCTCGTTAGGTCCCCTACTATAACAATATTATTTGTTTAAGAGTTAATAATACGACTAACACACGATAAAATAATTTATATGATATGAAAATCTAAACAAATATCAATTGTATACTGGGCAATCAAAACGACATATCGATGGTAGTGATATCGGAACGACATTGGGTTTAACAAGCACTTTCACATAGAACCACGGACACAAAGGTCGGCACCAATCGGAAAACCATTGCTGTAATGCGCCGATGGACGAGCGGGCATAACAAGATAAGGCCGCACGTAGATCTAATGTGATAATAAAAATAAACGACTCCCGTCCCATAGTATTCGCTCTGTCATCAGTCTTATTTCTCTTTATTCTGCCAACCTGCACTTGGCCAGCGTGCCGTACTATGGCCTTGATCATTCTTGTTCGGAGAAGACCCGTTTCTAATTGTGAAACGATAAATAGGTGATGACGAGTATAATTTTTGAGCATTATTATGCTGATTATGATATTTCATGCACGAAATGTACGATGTAGTATCGAGGCTTCAGAGGTGTCTCAATATGACATTTGCATGGTTTAATGAGTATTTCTTTGATAAGGAGAAAACAGTGTTTAAATTGACTAAATTATGACACATTCTTCGTAAAGAATATTTACAGTTTGGGACTTAAAATGGAATTTAACTAATTTAATATTCATTTTATTATTCTTATTATTAGCTTCGTATGTTAATATAAGATGCGATGTAAAGTGAAAACAGGTTATTATAATTATTATTTCCTTTATTCGATTTTTAATTCAACAAAAACATTACATCAAAACGTAGCTGCGATCGGCGAGATCTCATGAAGAAGTATCTCAGACTGATCCAAAACTTTTCGGGCTGTCTCGAATAAATACAAAAACGGGTACATGATTTAATCACGATATACCGTGCTAAGGAAGTGTGTCAACTATATAAGTTTAATATGCGATGTATTTGCTCTCTCAAAAACGATTGTGTTGTGAAAAAATACAGTTTTTTTATGTGACCAAACGTACATCCGTTTAGTGACCGCAACCCCACAACGCGTGTTGCCGCGGAACATTATTTTTGTAACATGTCACATAACATTTAATGTTTTATTTAATACCACAAAAATATCACATAAGAATTTAATTATCAGATATAAAAAATTATATGTGTGAATATATATGTAAGGTCGAAATTTTACATGAGTTTTACATTACATGATAATAGAAAAACACATTGTGACCTTTATTTTTTATGGAATCATACACACGTTTGTTTATAGAGGACTTATAAGAAACTGACTATCTTCCATATTTTCAGATCATGTATAATTTCTATTTTAAGAATTTAGATTATTATATTCCTGTACAATCAATGTTTCTCAAAGTGGACGATAACATTGTGGTCGCTGTAAGTTTTTAGGGGGTCGGTAAAAGATCGTAATATCACCAAGCACGTAAGATTTAACTCTAAAAAAGGATAAAATATGAAATACTTCTAATATTTAGAATAAAGTCATTTCAGAAGGCATATTTTCAAAGTAGGTAGGAGACGAAATAAATCAGAATGAAATGAATGAACCTATGATCTATAGATGACAGGTTCTCAGATTTGCATATTTTTAAAATTTTTGTAAACTTTGTCAAATTCACGCCCTTACTAAAATCCTATTTTATTAACCAGTTAATACATATTGTGTTTTAAACGTATGCAATTCTATTTCGTACGTTCGTACTTCAAAAATTATGTGTTTAAATTTATAATTTTGTATAATATTTTATTTAACGCTCGTGTAAAAACACAAGCATCTAACAAAATATTATACAGATACGGTGCGTGGACAATTAAAATTAGTATAATTATCTTTTATTACAGAATTATAATAAAAATACGTCGCTGTCACAGCGTGCAATTTTACCTTGTAGGTATGTTAATTTATTCATTCTCGAGAATCATATTCAACTAAGGGTACAAAGGCCTTCTTAATGGTTTAAGACATTCTCCTGCAGTCAATTTAACATGATGGAGAATGTATGTGATATACTTAACTTAATATAATTTAAAAAATGTAATTATTCTATCATCATGCCAGGTCCCTTAGGGTATAGGTAGAGAGTATGGCGTGTCAAAGCCAAATATCTCTATCCTTACAAACCTGACGATCTTCCTTCAACATTCATTACTTCTTATACATGCACACCGGCTTCAGAGACTTCTGAATAATACGCAACATCACGCCTGTAATCCCCGAAGGGGTAGGGAGAGGAGTGTAGTACACTCCCACGTCTCACCAGTTACGTGCAAGTCCCACAATGGAATAGGTGGTGAGCCTATTGCCGTACACTGGGCACACATCCAGACTTCGAGTGACTACTATAAATTCGAAATTAGAAAAACTCAATAGTACCCGACCCGAGATTTGAACCCAGGACCCCCGATTGGCAGTCGTGCTCACAACTACTGGACCAACGAGGCAGTCACCTAGGAACTCCCGATCTTCAGTCGCGCTTGTAACCACTCGACCAACGAGGCAGTCTTCTGAATTATGAAAATAATAATGGAATAGGGCCATTTTCAGGTTTTTTTTCCTTCATTTCTACGAAGTTATTGAACATTTCATTAAAATCTGGTGAAAACATAACAATGTGTTGAAAAATGAACTTAATAATATTTATAACACATTGTGAAATTCGGGTAAAAACAAATAAAAACATTGGATAGGCGACGCACGATTGTTCCACAACGATTCTCTTTCATCGAACATCAAAAATCCGTTCCATAGATCTGTATGTATTTATGAATGGACAGAGAGATTTCCTTTCAAAATTCATACGCCCAGTCGGCGAGTCGCGTGTTTTTAAGTCAATTGTCAGAATGTTTTTGTTAGGTCTGTTCTGTACATTTCAGATTTTTAACAAACACTTCACCGATTATAAGCAAAAGATCGTCAACTAGTTCAAGCGTTTCACTATTTATTAATTATTCAGTAAAGTTAATTTAGTTCAATTTGTATTGTTAAATTGACTGGCTCGTTGGTCGAGTGGTTGCAAACGCGCTTGCCGATCGGGAGGTCCTGGATTCAAATCCCGGGTACTATTGAATTTTTCTAATTTAGAATTTCTAGTTACTCGGCGTCTGGATGTGTGCCCAGTGTATAGCAAT
>DWJK01003380.1:0-13211 GCA_018248815.1 Croniades pieria auraria
CGACCTCTCACTCCGGGAGACCGGGTTCAAACCCTAGCGCGCATCTCTCAAAAAGGTGCGTTTTAAGTTGAAATATCACTTGCTATTGTATTTGTGACCGGTACATGGCATTAGGGTCACCACCTATTCCATTGTGGGACGTAAACGTAACTGGTGAAACGTGGGAGTGTTCTACACCCACTCCTCTGCCTACCTCTTCGGGGATAACAGGCGTGATTTACGTTTTTTTTTTTTTTGTTACGTTTTTCAATGAAAGGTTTTGATAAAGTTATTTTCTTAATGGTACTTTTATAATATTGAATACTCAAGCATTATTTTAACATTTTCTTCTAATCATATAATTTAAAGCGCTGGTTTAAAATTACGCATTTTGTTGAAAAGAGTGAGATCTCATTATAGATTGTAATTTTTTTCAGACTTTACATTTTTATTTGATATAAGTCTTGTTAATAATAAGTTGTTAAATAGAAATAAGTATATCAATCCTAATATTCCATGAATTATCAGACTCATTAACACAGCAGTATTAAATAAAAACAGATACTCTATAATAAGTGCCCAATGAAGTTAATGAGACATCCCGTTCAAAACTCAATTTTGTAAAAATCTTCCCGCTGTTGTTTAATGCCTCGCTAATTTTAATACTCATTCTGTCGATCCTCAAGTCTACGTTAGTTTTTACGACGGTACCAGCTATGCTTGTTTTCTAGTTTCCATTCAAAATTAGGTTTAGTTCCCAACACGCGGTATATCCACGAGCTCCGAGCGCGAGTTAGTGTAATTTATTTTCGGTGTAGGTGCCAATACTGTCTCACTTTGTTGCGAGAAGCTCTTTTAACGCCATCCCATTCTGTGGTAAGAAAATATTTGTCAATAAGTGTTTCTTAACTATAGTTTTTAAAGTACGATGTTATCTGTGTAGTGGGGGAGGTATTTTTCGATTTTCTTTAAATTTCTTTTAGTTTTTGTCTAACGTATTTTCTATCAACAGTTTTTATATTTTGTATTAAATAATTGCCTTCTGCGAATGTAATTTTAAGTGTATTTGAATGCTTTAATGGTTCAACTTTACATTAATAAATACGCTATTATTATTTCCAATAATTGGTTTTAATTGGTTGACATATTATACTTGTGGTCATACCACTTAGATTATTAGATACAATATTTGAAGGTTAAAGTAAATTTTTTGTTAATATTTATGATTTTAAACAACCCAAATATTTTGATATATATTTGATTTTATTTTTTTCGTTGCTTTGATTATTTATCTATGTGATAGTTTTCTAAATAGTACTTTGAATTCTAAATGTATTACCTGTACCTATAATGGTTGTGGAATGTGTATAGCTATTTTGCTGGAAAGTAAGAGTTTCGTCTGTTTTCGATATAACACCGAATCGCTCTTCTCATTTTTTGCAGTTTATCCGTAGATCAAGTGCAAAATAGTAAACAAAATGATAGAAGAGAACAAGGTGTGTGGAATGTTGCATCGCTTGCAACTATATTCGGCTCAAGAATACCCAATAACCTATAACTAATCCTATGTATTACATCCTAGTAATGGGACGAAAGTGTAGCGTTCATTACAGATACAATTCTACCTTCGAGGATAAGTTCCAAACCATTATTACCTAAATATCATTCATAGTTATCTTTTAGAACGGACCTGTGTAAACGCTGCTTACATAAGATAGGAAGAGGTTAGTGTCGCCATTGGGGGGAAGCTAGGTGGAGTGACGATATACGCAAAGTGGCTGGCACAGTTGGACGCGACGAGCTGAAGATCGAGCTCAGTGGCGTGCTACTGGAGAGGCCTATGTCCAGCAGTGGACGGAAATAGGCTAATAATGATGATAATGATTATGAAGTTAGTGTCTCTGATTCTGCAAGTAAAATTGAAAGAAGATTTCACGTTGATCTACAGCTTCTGCGGTTTCGGAATTTTCGTTGCAATGGTTGAGGAAATATCTCATACAGACACAATAAAAAGTTTAAAATATGTACGTCACAGTAAATATGTACAAAGCTCTTGTTATTGTATCATCTCCCTCCTAAAGCTTTTCGTTCCATTTTGACTAATATGATAAGAAAACTAGGCGATTCCTATGACATCATGATCCTTATGACAGAAATGAGGTACTTAAGATTTAATAAACACGCCATAAACAATGTCTTACAATCATTTATCTTGTGCATAACAAAAACATGTTATTTATATATACAATCAATAATTTGACATTCAAATTAGAGAATCTGAAAAATTAGGTAAAGTTTAACAAAAGGATAGGGAATGATTTAGTTACAATGGGACTCAAATCCATGCTGTCACCGTGTACGACATTTGAGTGCCGCCTAAGATAGACTCGGCGTTGCAGTATATTTAGTTCGTCTGCATAATGTATGTGACGGTGCCTATGCTATCTCGGAGTTTCTCTCCACTAACACCACATTTGTACTCACAAATAGAATTTGTCAGATTGAGGAGATCTCACTCAGCAGTTCTTGGTCGTGTAGATTAGTAATCTTTCAGTGAGGCTTAGTTGTCTCGTCAGCGATTAAATGCGATATACGCAGCGACAAAGTAAAAAGTCTCATGGAAATATGCATTCAAATCTGAAAATTTTCCAGAATGTTCTGTCAACGTTTCGTATTCATAAATTACCAGTATCGAACACTGGAATATTATATTCGTCGACGATAGCATCATTGATTTTTATGCACAGAGACCCATTCTAGGGTGTAATTAATTCATAAACAAATTTATTTTCCTTGCAGCACAGATCTGGACATAGAAAGCTGATATTTAGCATATCATCACGCCTGTATTTCCCTGAAGGGATAGGTAAAGGAATGTAGCACACTCCCACAATGTCCCAGTATGGAATAGGGAGTGAGTCTATTACCAAATTAAAATGTAGAAAGTCGGTAGATATACCAATTATGGCTATGGAAAATTTGGTACTGTTATTTTATTCTTTATGTATGCAATGTACTTTTAAATATTGTTACGTAATACTGCATTAGCCACTGCGGTTTCCACTCCGCACTCGTATTCCGCACGTAGTGTACGCAGTAGGAACTCCGCACCTGGTGTTCGCAGCTCATGTTGATTAAAACGCTTCACGCTCAAACCTCGTAAGTGTATTAGGGGAAGAATTACAAAGTACTTTGCATTCAAATAAGGACTTATCATACTTAAGTTCTGTTAGAGCAAACGTTATTTTTTAAAATTAAAAATTAGTAATAAACAATGTTATATTAGTAAAGCCTCAAGGTATCTAATTTCATTGGTCCCGATACAATTTTTTTCATTTTTTTTCTAATTGTTTAATGCTGTTGACGCTAGTGGCCTCTACAGCGTTATCGAGTTCGGTGACAAGCCAGAGTGGCTCCGCCTGAAGTTTAGGGAGAGAGCAAGGGCTAGGAGTGAGGCCCAGCACGGGCTGGACCCTGGACCCAGGACCCTGGACCCTTATTGTAGTTTTGTTAACTTACAGATACCTGCTTCATGTTTGGAAACCAGCTTTGTACAACCGACGTTTACTACCGGACTAGAGCAAATTTTCGTTTGAGAACCGTTTATCGAGCCTATGAAGGTGTAAACTTCTGTATGTTCGAAGAAGGGATTCTTCGTGCGACTCACACATAAAGCGTGCGCTAATGATCATGTTTATCTAACTTTCGTACCTGATAGCGGATTGCGGCAGCCGCACTTGCGGTTAACCGCGCGTTTGCGGAGTAGAGAGGAAATTGTTTATAGGAGTGAAGTGGTAATTGGGTAATTAGCTGTAGGATCAAATTGATATAAATATAAATACAAATGTTGATATAAATTGGTGTTCAGTTAAACTATTCAAGAATTGTTTAGGTAACTCACATATTAACCAATATTTTAAATATCTTACAAAAAGGTTTCAAACCACACATAAGTATATATCTTCTCCGGGTTCCTTATAGGGTAGGCAGAGAGCACGGAATGACACATATTTCTATACTTACAAACCAATCGTGCTTCTTCTACATTCTTCACTCTCATACATGTACGCTGGAATCTCCGACGATGTACGGTCACTAATCAGGTGTAATATTGTATATACATATGTATATTTATCAATATGAATGATGTGGTTGGGGTGTACACGATGTGTGTTGGTTGCAGAGAGTCGGGCGTCGCCTGGGGCCGGCGCGGGCGCACGTCGGCGCGCGCGAGCGCCGCGCCGGGCGCAGGCGCGTGGCGGCGGCGCGAGCGCGCCCCGCAGCCGCGCAGGCCCATGGAGATCCTCACCAGCATCTATGCGCTGCTTTCTGGCGGGGTATCTTACTTTTCACATAATATAGAAACACGTTTATACATTTTAGTGCACTCTTACAAAGTATGTTGCGTAAGCGTCTTTGCGAATAGCGAGCAGAGCAGATCTTGATCGTGTATAAAGTAGACGTTTAGCGCATTTGAATAAAGTATTTTTTTAATTTTGAATTGTTTAATGGCAAGAAGATACTTATTTGAAAATGCCAAATATTTGTCAGTTTTATTTTAAATACGTTCATAATCGAATTGTTATTTGAGATGATTTATTTGACAGGATCCGAAATGGATAGGTTTAGTACTATTTATGTCGTTTTCCTTTATCACTATCTAGTTCTTAGGGAAAAAAAAAATCAAAATACGAATTATAATTTTTAATTGGAATATTTCATTTTATCCTCTATAACTTTTAACAAAACCATTACATCACACTATTTTGTTTTAGCAGGGAATCAACCCTAAAATCGATTCAGTGGCGTTCCGTTTGCATTGCGGCGCGACCACTGCTGCGCTGTTGGCGGCGAGCGCAGCGTTGACTACGCGCCATCTGGTGGGCAACCCTATAGACTGCATACACACGAGGTATGTTCTCAGGGTTCTCACAGGTAACGTAGTTCCGGCATTCCATAATAGATGGCGTTATAACTAAAAAACGTTTGAGAGTTAACTGCAACATTATCTAAGCCTCTTTTACTTTATTCCTAATATTGTATACCACTGGCATTATTTTAAGTTTTAAAATAAATAAGAACATTAATTCTATTAGGATTTTAGTATGTACTCATAAGCAAGTTAATAAATAAAAAAAACCGGCTTGTTGCCGTAGGTACCTGCTGTAGTTGTGTCGATTTGAACTCACTCAAATATTTATACGTAATTTCATAAACAATGATTTCCTAATATTTTCAAGACACTGGTTCTATTTTGTCCTGTGACCGTTCCATGAAAATGTTTTATTATGGCTTATAATTTGCGGGTGGATGGCAGTAACCCGAAACAATGGAAATCCTGGCCAATGTTGTGTTGTAAATGCAAGTAGCTTATATTGCTAACATGTTACAAGGGGTTGATATTTTTAGTAACATCGAAGATTAGAATATTTCCTGGTGTGGTTCTTAAATACATGTTCATAGATTATTTAAGTATGGTTTAGACGCATTTGTTTATTAATCGATCACTCCATCTTTATTTAATATCATCAGCTGAAGGAATATGATTTTATAAATTGTTTGAAATAAGCATTAGCGAATTGTTCATTGCAACTAACTCCTTTAGTTTTCTTTAAGTGTTGAAATGAAAGAATATGAAAAAGTTTAAATTTTTAATGTACCTATAAGTGAGCGCCCTCTGGTGCTAGAATACATACAAATATTTTAGTAACGTATAATAATTCAAATGAATACTTTTATGGGTATATCTACTATTTATGAGGATTCTGTCCCCTTATAGGACGGATTCTCTGCAATTCTTATTCCACTAAGGTTATGCGATTCAGTAATGCCTATAACCACAGTTACCAAGCAAGCGATTCAGTGATGCCTCTGCTTATTTTTGACATATTCGTAAGGTACGAGACGGTCGGTTACTTTAAATTTTTTGCTTATTTTTTATATACTTTTAATTAATTATTTTTCTTTAATGAGAAATAATGGTTCATTGGTCGAGTTGGTTGCAAGCGCTACTGCCGATCGGGAGGTCCTGGGTTCAAATCCCGGGTCGGGTGCTATTGGATTTTTCTAATTTAGAATTTCTAGTAGTGACTCAGAGCCTGGATCAGTGCCCGGTGTATGGCAATAGGTTCACCACCTATTCCATGGGACTTAAACGTAACTGGTGAACCATGGGAGTGTACTACACTCCTCTGCATACCCCTTCGGAGATTATAGGCATGATGTTACGTGATGTTACAATTTAATCCTATTAGTCGCACGTAACGAAAATAGACTTCTATTTCGTTTCATATTCGTTCCAAAAATATCACAGAAATATTAGTTCCATCCACCCTCCACAATTACCTCTTGCATTTGATATCACTCGACAAACAGTATAAAATATCCATTTCATTATTGTCATGAATGAAGGAACACCACTTCATGCAGAGTGGGTCTACTTTTAAAGTAAACATTCATGTTGGATCCAGCAGCCGCCATCGCGTCGCCTCATTTATTGAATCACTACACTCCCCTGCACTATAATGTACCAAGGGTACGATGATCGAATTTAAGCCTTAAATATTAATGGACAAGATTGAGAATAATTCGCCGGTTTTCGGACACAATAACATGTCCAATCTCCCACTCAAAGCTGATGCGCCGTACAGCGTACTGTGGGTCATGATTGCTTATTAAATTTTTCTTATATGGAATAGATTCACAGATCCTAAACTTAATATTCGGGAGAGATACACTTTAGGATGCAACTAAGTACTAAAATTCATCTACAATATACATATAACATGTAGAAACTAATTAAACACATGTTTGTATTATGCCATCAATTTTTTAATAATTACCATTAATTAGGTAATTGATTGTTATAAAAACAATTTTGCGAAAAAACATTTTTTTTTTATAATCCTGGCAATTTATATTTGTCACCCTCTCTTTGAAGTTTTTTTTATATCACTTCTATTTTTACGTTTCGAATGTTCGAATTTCAAATTTCAAACCGTCGCGTATACCATTTTTAACGAAAGATATAAAATTTAGCTTTAACTTTAAGTATTCAAAGTTAAAAACACTTCTAGATAGCTTTAACGGAATATTTCAATAAGAACATGTTCATTACTTGTGTTTAACGAACTGTGTTTCTTAATGATACACAGAATTACTGAAAAAAATACTCCGACGCTAACAAGGTTTGTAGAAGGTTATGAATATTTTTATGATTTTATATGTCACTTATAACTTAAGGTATATGAATGTAATTTGTAATTTAAGACCGAAAAACCTATGATTGACTGCCCCTAAATTAGTCCTCTATGGAATCTCGCTAACAACACTGATTTTTTGTAGATTTAAAATCAACAGGTCAAGCCAAATCAAGAAGTGTTCGAAAACAGCGTGCGAGTATAAAAAAAATAATGAATGTAGAAGAATGACGTCAGATCTGTAAGGATAAAGATATTTAGAACTCGGTATTCTTTGCCCACTGCCAGACCTTTACAGAGTGTGGAGTGATGATATTATGATATACTCATCAAATACTACTTATGCACTATATTATTACAAATAATTTGCACCTGCTTTGAGCAAATATTATTGGCTGTTCGTATTAAAATGCGCCAGCGTCTCAAAGCTGGTAGCGCTCCTTCAAAACAAACCAGCTATTAGATATATCAAAGTAATCCACGGTCTTAATGTTCGTCGTCTGGCCAAAGCTAGGATTACGTCCCGAAGGATGGCTACGCGCTGAAATTACATTAATTACACCTTTTTATGGGTTTAACTAATTTTATATCAAATTTTATCTTAACCAATATTGGCACTAATTTATTTTTCTTTACTCTAGGTTATCCTGTTGGAGTTAGTTGAAGTGGTTGTGTTCGCGTTGGTTTCAACCTTTCACCCTGAAATCAGTCTACCTGTATTTACCCAGGGTAGCCGATTATACTCTCATCCTTCTGATTCTGAGAGGACACTTATTTAACAATAGAGGTAGAAGGGGTGGGTAGGAGGGGTAGATAGAAGGGGTACCGTGTCACTACCAGAAGTTTCAACTAGAAAACCGAAGTTAGAAAATCTAAAAATACCCGACCCAGGATTCTACCCCAAAACCTTTCGATCAGCAGTGGCGCTTTTGGTGCCACTCGACCAACAAGGCAATTAATTTAAAACTCAACAGTCAACAGTCATTCACAAAATCAAGTACCCTCATTTTGAGAATTGTTAATAGAATTTTTTTATGTAAAAAATAATAAAGATAAAGTCGACAACCCTATTGCGAAGAGTTACAGTTATCCCCCGGGGGCTAATGTGAGGCAAGGTATTACGCAACGCTTCTTGCCTGATTAGACTTTCCGAGCACCAATAAAACCCTTTCTATTTTCAAACTTTTACTATAACAAGATAAAAAGGATATCGAGAAAACTATGTATAAAGCTAGATACAGTTTTATTCATTCGTTTAATATACTTTATATCATTCGATTTTCATTTTTTATTTTTGTTTGACGAACTGTGAGATGACGAAAATGATTTGAACATTCGTAAACTTGATTTGTTAATTGTTCTTAATTGAGTTACCCAACTCTCCCCGACTTCCTTAGTATACACTGCACTAGTTTTTACAGTATACGAGTACCTTAAAAATATTGGTAAATTAAAATCATTTCATCTTCACACAACGGCGTAGTAATGTATATTTCTACCTCTACTATTCTAATTTCCACTAAATTATTGACTCGTACAGATCAATGTATGAGCGACAATCAAAACTCTATCTGCAATAAGCTCGTCAGTTGCGTTCAGAGGATGTGGGTGACTTGCAAACTTACTAAGAATTCTTACTAAGTTTTTTTCTATGAACTCCAAATCTGTAACTCTATTTCCTATAGGAAATATTATTTGCCGAAAAAGTAATTTGTGGTGGAGTTAGGTAAATCCGTCGCGGCTTGGTAAACGTAGTGCAGGACGCCCTCTTGCTTACTACGCCACTTGATACGTCACGCCGAAGTCAGGGCGTAAGGATGCTCATTAGTTGAGGGCTATGTCCAACATTGAAACATGCTGATGACAATGTTATGAGATCAATGCACCTATATATAAACAAAGAACAGATATGGTGTAGTGTTGCACTGATGTACCATCATATACTTTTGCGAAACATTTAATATTCATAGACAGGATCAAATGGAACAGACAATTGAAAAACATGCGGTGTAAATTTCCACTAATAAACGCTTAAATATACAGAGATTTTAAAGGTTTGAATGTGAAACGACGGAGGTAAACTTTAAAAGAAAAATATTTATGCGATAATAACAAATCATATGACTGACAACTCGACAGTCTAGAAAGTGTTATAGTTGCGCAAACATGTCTTCAAAGTTTAGTAACTTACCGTTAATGTAGAGCCAAAGTCAGATATCTTGTGATCGACTAGTCTTATGAAGATTAATACTTTATGTAGCAATCTAGTTTATAATTAAACTTTTATCTCAAGGACCATACCTTAGGGAAATTAATAAGCAAATTATACTGTTCTCGTATGTAACTTCGCGCCTGCAGTCCCCGAGTGTAGTACACTCCCACGTTTCATCAGTTACGTTTAGTCCCAGGGAATGGGTGGTGAGCCTATTCTCATTTCAATGAATATATTCAATATGTTTTATAATATTTTATATGGTCGTATTCTACTGAAGTTATAGAATTGGGATTTAATTTAATTTTATAATTACAGGAAGTTTTCTATTAAATTCGAGCCATGTAATATGGAACACACAGTGAGTGGATAGCAGCAATGACAATTTAATCGTTTACATACATTTCAGTTTTCAACTCTCGGGCGTTCTAGGTTTAAATCCTTTTGCAAAATATAAGCGTTTGAAGAATAAATGTCCTGTGCTGCAACGGTGAAGAAAAACATGGTGAAGAACCCTGCACAACTTAGAAATCTCCATAATGTTGTTTAAATAAACTCTGTCAACCCGTAACTTCACCAGTATGATAGATTATGGCTTTAACCCTTCGCATTCCGATAGGAGACCCATATCAACAGTGAAACGATAAAAAGGTTGATGGAGATGACCATCGTCAATTTAACAACACTCCATATCAAGGTCACAGTAATACAGGTTCGCAAAATCTACTTCATTTTAATAAAATCAATATTGACTGCGAGTAGATGTGATCTCGAACAATCCAACAAAATATTCAAGCAAAAAAATAAAAACATTTTTTTTTTATCAACATCAGTCACCTACGGCCGTGGTCCTCACAAGCGGTGGTTTTGTCAATAATCCCCACGTTGGACATGTGGTTGGGAATCGAGAAGAAGCAAACTCCAACAAACAAAAACAAAACCGTTTAATAATAAACTCTACAGAGCTGGGGTGATTTTTTACGTTCTCCCTTTTCTTAGAATCATACTCGTAACAATATTATGGTCGAGTTACGTAAAAACAGAGACCGTTCAAAACAAGGCCCTTGTGTCCACACCCTTCGTATTCGATATTTTTATTTGTTTTTTATCGAAATACGTAACATCACGCTTGTAATCCCCGAAGGGGTAGGCAGAAGAGTGCAGTACATTCCCGTTGTTTTTTATAAACGATTTTAAATAATCCCACCAGAACATGTAGATGTTTAAGATTGTTTGCTTTAATGTACTATTCGATTTAATTTCTATAATTATATTATCAAGTCTTTTACGGGGTAGGCAGAGAGCATAGCTTACAGACCTAACATGCCTCTAGTACTAATAAAATAACAAAAACTAACATGAAAGATAATTAAATTGTTCTTCGAAATGTTTGTCACATATGTAAACGGTATACGAGTACCTACAGTCCAATATGACAAAAGGGCCGTCATAAGTAAATAAAGCGAAGGTTATAACGAAATATCAAAAGGTAAGAGATACCTAAGATTTCTTCGCTCATTTTTATCCCGACTTAGTATTTACCGAGCCCGATACCGTTTTTTGTCAAACCCTGTCTGCGAGCCGCGATCCCAGTTGAGTCCCGTACGTATTTGGGACCACACGCGTTCTCGCTTCTGCTCGCCTGGTACTTTGTGTTACCCTTTGTGACTGAAAAAGTGTTATTTTGTTTTAATTATGTGCTCATTTTGGAACTAAATTTGTCTAATTAACTATTTACTGTCCAGAGTTTCATTATTGCGGTTCTTTAAAGTCGCAGGACTGTGAATGTAAGTTTGTTTGGATATTTTTTATGATACGATGATTCCGCCGAATACTTGTAGAGTTCGATAATTTTGAATAATGATTTTACTATTTGAAAAGCTAATAAATATGAAATATTAATAATGCATTGTTTAAAAATAAACTAAAATGAGTAATGTTAATCCCTTCCCAGTGTATAATGTGGCAAACTGATAAATACGTAGTTTCCGGTGAAAAACCCTAAAACTCTACTGTTGTATTTTACTCCACTGCGGACACCGGTTGCACTTAAGCATAATAATGGTACCGCTGCACTGTCTCTTTATTTCATAGTTTAAAACCTAATGCGGAGAGTTTATTTTTAAGACAAATATATTAGTTAAATTATATTGTCGTCATAATTATTATCCTTTGCTCTTGTAGCGTTTAATTACAGAATTGTAATGATTATATCGTCATGTTCGTCTGCGCTCGCGGGGTACGCAGCGAGCGCGAAACCCTAATTATCTTTATTCTTAAAAACATTCTGTGCTACTTATATACTCATTGCTCTCTTTATACATGCACCCTGGCTTCAGAGACTTGAATTATTCAGTTCTTCCAATAATATAAAACAAAAAATACACGTGGTTTAGTACCATAAGGTAATAGTTGAGATAAGCCATACAGAGCATTGTCAGTCGTGGATATGTGGCCAGTAACGATAAATTAAGGAGACCCTCCTTATTCGTATTCTTATTACAATATTATAACGCATGTAAGGATCTACATTGAAAAATAAGACTTCTAACTCCCCCATCTGTTAGAACACGACCTATTTGGTCGAGATAGGTGAGCCTTGGTCTCCCTCGGCGCCTGCGTCCATCAACATTAGAAGTCTTCAAAACCGGCGTGCATGTATGAAGAGATTGATGAATGTGGAAAAAGCAAGGCAGGTATGCAAGGATAGGGATATTTGGCACTCCGTGCTCTCTGCCTATCCCGTAAGGGACTTGGCATGAAGATATGTATGTATGTATTGAAAAATAGTCGCTGCTATGTTTTTTTTCTTACGTGGAAGACTCTACCTTTAAAACAACATATTTAATTTTGCTAAGTACTGTTTTTCTATAAAATGTAAATAAGTAGATACATCAAAGCACAAAAAATATTTATTCTCACCCATCAACGTCACTTTGTAATAAACTAATTCGTAAACTATTCATACTTTTCTATGGAAATATACACACATGCATAAACTATGTATTTCTTTTCATTCACATATCAATCTTCTTCATTTCAATATTTACTTATGGAATCTGTCTCTGCATGTACTACATGACTACTTAGTCATTTGAGAATGTGTGATACGGACAGGTGTTGAACCCAAGACCTCACATAATTGACGCGATTTAACGAAATGACCAATCGCATCGGAATTTTTATTGAACTACTCTCAAGTTTGAGGCCTCTTTTTAATACTGTTCACGTTACGAGTATTGTACCATTCTTTAATGTTCCGAGTTTAATTCCCGGATGTATAGAAAAATGATTGCAAAATACTGTAATAATTAAAAAACAATTAAAGCTACTTTAAATTGGAATAATTCAATATTTCAATTGTTTAAAATTTTGGCAGATATGATTTTTACTTGACTTCGTGACCAGTTAGTATATATGTACATATATAGAGACAGAACACACAACATTAGTCAGCCTTAAGGTTTCCTTGCATTTTTATATTGTTTAAGTTAGAATATTTAAGTTAATATCTAGAAAAATATATGTACACTGAATGAAATAAACATCTACATATACATATTGTTAGATTTGTATGCAATAATAGCCCTTTTACTTCAAATTTAAATCTGGTATTTCGCTAACTGCACTTTGTTTCATTGTTCAATACCGGCGTGGGCTTTATTCAATACACCAGTGTTGGAACTTTCCAACATCCAAGCTGATAAACTTTTTTATTGAACACTTTCATACCGATAAATATTTGCAATTATATAATAAACATAATGCCAGTAAATACATATATTGTTATTATACCATCGCGCCATGTCCCTTACGAGATG
>DWJK01003381.1:0-13209 GCA_018248815.1 Croniades pieria auraria
TCGTGAGAGTTTTTAGATAAAGGGTTTCTTTGCTCCAGCTGTACCCTGGTGGTTTAACGGGGCGTTTTGCAGTTGGATATCCAAAGTACTCTCTTTTCGTCCCACGATACTCCTTCATTCTTTCTACAAGGCCGAGTCAGCAGAGCCGGGCAGCTTTTATTTTGCCTGATATGCTGAGAGACATGAAACACAATACATTTCAAAATACACTATTCAAATGTCATATATTTCATGTGCTTTACAACGAAAGTAGTAAGGATGTTAAAGGATTTTCTGTAGTTATTTTCAGAACAATCACTACGAATGACTTTGAAGTGACAGTGTGTCTTTAAGAGATGTATGTGCCTGTAAAGTTTTAGACATATAGCTCCAGGTCTCAGGTTCTCACGAAAGAAAATACTGTGTGTTGACTTGTCAAGATTTTAGTCAACTGTAATAATTAATAAGACAAGTGTAGATCCCAATCTTAAATAATTGTGTTATTAATTTTGTACATTACGGGTTTTAGAAACTCAATATATTTCATATTTTCTTATTGTTATCAAATGTTTTTTTTAATTAGCCATGCTTTTCATGTTGAAAGCGAAATGGCTGAATGGATATGATTACGTTTTATCGAATTTAATTTCAATTTAATTATGGTATCATTACGTCGCGTTCCTTACGGGGAAGTCAGAGGTTTTTTTTCTGGACGAATTCTTATGTTAGTTAATTATTCTTAAGTTTCTCTAAGTTAAATATGTTAGATTTAACTGGATATAAAATTGCTATATTAGTGCAACAAAATGGTATATTGCATTTTTTTATAGGTTGACTACTGTTATTCTCAACAACTTAAAGGTACTTTGAAGTATACGAGTATTCCAGTAAGCATTGTGGAATAGACTTTATGTATATGAAGCAGGGCATTTTAATGGATGTTTTTCTATAATAAAGACATTAAAATATTGAAATGACGATGTAAGTAAAGACAAGCGCATATTCCTTGTTCATTGTTGGAAAGTCATTATATGTAAATGGTGGAGTCGTGATGATGGGTGAGCTGATAGTGACAAGGCATGTTTCGCAAGAATCTAACCAACTACACTGGTAATAACCGGGAGGTTTGTTTGTTTGTTGAATGGGCATTATATAAGGAACAGAGGCATTTATTACATTAACTTCATAAATAACCATTTTAATGCTTCTAAAAAACTATAACGACTATAATGGCTTTTTATGTATATGTAGAAATATCAAAATATTTTGAGACGAACTTCATAAACATATTGTGCTAATCTATCCATTTGCTATTCAAATAATTAAAATACATGTGAATTCGTAATATTACGCTCGGCATCGATCTCCTGTTTTTATTTAACTACTCAACTCTTCAATTCTAGTAATTTAACAGATTCCGTCGGAGTCACAGGCCTAATGTAGAGGAATGATAATTCGAGGGCCCAGCGATGAACGAGTGGGCGTCCGGGCGACGCACCTGTTCGTGCCTCTCTCCTTAATAGACGAGATCTAACCGATAGTAACAAAGATTTCATATTTCATAAACGTGCTCTTTTAAATGCACGTTTTGTTAGTTTTTACGACTGCGGCAACGACGTTTTTTGTATTCAAATTAAACTGGAAACAGTATGCGTTAAATTTGGCTGGAAAATGCTTTATTTAATTTCATATTTTGTTTGTCGGTTTCGTTTTTGTCATCTTAGAAGCTCTGCTTACGCTCATACAACTGCGTAGATGACTTATAATTAAATTCTGACGCTTCATTAATCGCGCGTAATTAAATCGGGCTAAAACATTTTATTGCAAATATTATTTAGTATGAATTTATAATACACGTCCTAGTTCACAGGGTCGGGAAATAATATCAGAGAGCGATCAAATTACGTGTAGGTGTAGGCAGATTAGATTAACAGGCGTTTGCTCATTACTTGTGGTGTCTGCGACAATGGCTTCTGGCGTAGTCTAGTTCCACTTCGTAGCCCTCGGCTTAAATGAACATTGTACTGTATCCTGTAATAAGTATTATTATTTGTGTTATTCAAATCCCAGGTCGGGTATCCGGGTTCCGGATCTTTCTAACATAGATTATCTAGTAAACATTTTTAGTAGTGGCTCGGATTTTGGATTTTTGTCCGGTGTATGATAATAGGATCACGACCTATTATGTTGTGGGTTGTAAAGGTAACTAGTGAAACGTAGGAGTGTACTACAGTCCCTTGTATACTCCAATTTTATTATTAATAAGTACAGGTTTCAGCAAAGATAATGACAGAGGGTGCGTGATTAGATAGTGTCTACGATCTTATTAGTCTGTGATTAGCTGTCATTTCAACTAATGCTAAATTCGCCGCCAAATTTTGAACTAGCCAAGGGGCTTGGCACACTAAAGGATGACACTGCATTGGCGATATTTGTATCAGTATTGAACGTTTTAGCGAGACCTGATAAAGCCTACGACTGTCGAGGCAGTTAAAATGAGTGATATTCAATGTACGTGGACAAACTCTGATGCTTAAGCTTCAAAGTAAGCTAAGCAATATCATAAAACGTCGTTTTTTAAACCCAGGCACTTAATTTTAAACTTGGCCCAAGTTCCATCTTCAATTTGGCCAGCTGTCGATACGCCCGAGCTCTTGGCTGTCCTACTGACAAGCTATTTGGCTGTTCCAGCCTCACCGTTATTGCTTTGTTGTGGTTTGGTGTCGTATCAACGAACATTGTACCGAGGCCTGCTATGAAGGTAGCTACGGGTCATTTGATTTATTGTAGAAGCGTTAATACAATAACTGACGACATAAGAATTTAGTTGCTGTTGACTGCCTCGTTGGTCGAGTGGTTGCAAGCGCGACTGCCGAATAGGAGGTCCTGGGTTCAAACACGGGTTGGGTACTATGGGAATTTCCTAATTTAGAATTTTTAGTTGTGGGTCGGAGTCTGGATCAGTCCCCGGTGTATGACACTAGGCTCACCACCTATTCTATGGGACTTAAACGTAACTGGTGAAACGTGGGAGAGCACTACACTCCTCTGCTACCCCTTCGGGGTACAGGCGTGACGTTACATTTCTAGAATTTAGTTGCGATTGCAAAAGATCTTATATATATTAATGGATTTAATGCGAGCACTAAGAATTTATGTCATGTAGAAAGATGTATGATTTTATAACCAAAAAGAGACTTTTATTCACTAGACTATTGTTACTTAAATTTCTAGGTGGAACTCGTTACAGTGCCATTTTTAATTGAAGCTACTAATACTACTACAAAGCAAATATTTTGTGACATTTATGTTATATCACATATTTACATATGAGTGAAACGCATTAATATACGGTATAAGTTGATATTTTCGTGAGCCCCGCAACCGCGTACCCAATTAATGCTCTTGATCAAGTGACAACTTCCGTTCAGCCCTCGGTTGATTAACCCGAGATATTCCCTGATAATTAGGTGGTGCGTATTCAGTGTCATTATTCAGTTGTCTAAACGAGTTGACAGTGCCCGTTGATAATCTTGCTCTACATGTGCTAATTAAACGGACAATCCCTTGTACAATGCTCGCGGCTGTCCCCCTATAGAACACGGTGCACGCCATACGAGCCTTTCTTTCCAATCGCTGACTGACTACCAATACCGTGTTCTAAAGGTAGGCTTAACTTTTCAATGTGCATTTGTTACACCGCATGCCTCATCGCCTCGCTTAACATATACAACATTTTCACTTGCAACGTTATCCATTGCTGCGTAAGCAAGTGCGTCGTTCGACGTATTTCTTGCAAATCAGCAGCGGTCTGCGCGCGTAGCAATTAGTTTGAGTTGCTGTGTTTCAGCGGTTGGCAGTGGGGCTTCAATGATTGCATCCTGATAATCGCGATCACGGGCCTCTGACATTTCTTTTCTTTTATCGCAACGGTTGCTGTAAGATAAAATGGCAATAAATAATGCTGCGAGACACGGTCCGTACGTGGTCTCGGTTGCACTTTTCATTTGTATTATCCAAGTAATTATGCCTCGCTCGACGTATAGTAGCCTTATTTATCGCTCTGTACCCACTAGCAAAGGGATATAGTTTGTTAATAGGTGGCAATAATTATTTTAATATGATTTATTGTGTTCTTCGCGAGCTCTCGCACTCTCCTAATTGCTTTACTTGTGCTTAGCGCGTTAGTTATGTTCGTTGGCGCTTTGATGGCTTTGCCATTACCATTGCCTCTAACGCGGTAATTGTCTAGTGAATGATTAATTCATTCATGTGTTTAGAAGTCTTAAACGAATAGAAGTATTAGGGGTTAGTAAATAGCCTCGGAGTTGTGTTTTATTTTATAACACTTACCTATTTTTTAAACGAAAACCAAACTCGAATGTTATTTGAAACGAAAGCCTTAAAAACGTAGGTTTAGAGAAAGTAGAAAGTAGTTGTAGAGTTAGTTAAAAATCTTCATTAAAGTAGTAGAAATACGCCAGGTCACTAATAATGGATATATTTAATATATGGTACTTTCTGTCTAACCCGTAAGAGACATGAGGTGAGCTTATGGATACATCAACCAAATTCACACTTTTATGATAGATACAAAATATGTCATATTTTATTGTCTTCACTACCATCAGACTGTATCCATTTCTTAATTAACATGGGCTTGTCTAAGTCACTGATCTCGAGCATAAGACTCCGGGTACAATCGAAGCCCATGCCAACAAGGCAGCAGACCTTAACAAAGGCACGTCAATACATTAAACCAAAATACGTCTTGAAAATGTTACCTAAGTAAACAGTCGGATTTTTCGAAGCTTAGCAAATCTTGTTGCATGTCTGTCGGCGCGCTGTTCCCGGCACATCCTTATTCCCGTCACGTTCCCCCACGGGATGTGTAGCCGAAACTGCCGACTAGTTACCTCAAGTTAATGTTAGAATTTTAGTTTTTTTTTCTATATAGCAGATGCAGTGATTTGTTTCTTAGATATGTAATTCTCGGTATTCAAAGATATGACTAAAGTTTTTAATATTTGGTAAGTAATGTTAGGGAAAAATTTGAATTTTTCTTGCTACCATTTGATATTTTTTTATTTAGAAAAACATTGATACCGATGTAAAGAATACCGATTTATTTTTAATATTGTAACGTTTAATTTTATAGACAAAAATGTTTTTTTTGTTACATTTAGTAGAACGAATTGTATTGATTATCTGATTTTTCTTTCTAGGTATAGATGTATAGGTGCGTTGGCATAGTGGAGGTGCTATTGTACCGTCTATTGGTATGCGGTTTGAGTACGTGTCGCATCTGTACGCACGTTGGAAGTTTTTAAAATAGTGGGGGAGTGTCGATGTCGTTTGGATCCCATCTTTATTTTAATTTATAGGGGATTTGACAAAAAACAAAACTTTTTTACAGTGTCGCGGCGTATTTGGCTTTCAGGGCGTGCTCTGAATGGCAACCCTTGTTTTTGTGCATTACTGCTCTTTTGTCTGGTAAATGTACCGTATTTGGAATTGTGAAACGTAAAAATATATATCGCTACTTTGTTTACTGTGTACTGGCATTTCATTATTTTCGTAATATGACATTTGATGACAGCGATAGTGGCGCCACTGAAATCTGTGTAAAACAATGCTACACGAAAAATATTTTTTTAAATCGATCAAATAGTCAGTTAAGTATCTGAAAAATAATATCTTAATCTTTTATACATTATTGCATTATTTCTCATACATTATTATTGGCTGTCTCGTTGGTAGAGTGGTTGAAAGCGCGACTGCCGATTGGGAGGGCCTGGGTTCAAATCCCGGGTCTGGTACTATTGGATTTTTCTAATTTAGAATTTCTAGTAGTGACTCGGAGTCTGGTATTATTCCCGGTTTATGTCAATAGGCTCACTACCTATTCCATGGGACTTAAACGTATTCGGTAAAACTTGGGAGTATACTACACTCCTCGTCCTACCCCTTCGGGGATTACAAGCGTGATTTACGTTTTCTGAATGTTCTATATTCCAAGTTCTGTACTATAAGCTCTTTTAAGACGAGCTGTTTAATACCTTACAAGCATTTTCAATTTCGTGTCGTTTTATTGGTATGCGCGGTGCAGTGAGCAGTCAATGTGTAATGAATGTATTCGGTTCGCGTGCTTACCCGCCATTTAACACTTAAAAAGAAAACGATGATATCTGATTAAAAGCAGCAGTTGGCCTTTTAGCACTGTCGTTACAAGACTGCGGGTTTGGAGAACAATTTGTCTTTGACTATTCGAGGACTTGATTGGTCTGATTAATCAAGATACCTGATTAAATATATTGTAGTGAGTTTTATACTGTTATTAACAGATATGTTCTTCTGCACGTCTCTGTAAGGTTTGATTGGATAGTTTGTTTTAATGGATAGTTAGACTTAGAACCCCTTAAGCAATTGTTTTAAACCCTTATTATATTTTACTGTGGATATTTATTACTTGCCCTTTATAGGTATTCGCGGTTGTAACGAAATGACAAAAAAAGGTGAGAAAATCTTTTTGAATTTTGAGATCGGATTAAACGGAAATTGAATACTTCGTTGGTCGCTTATCTTATTCTCCTAGCCCTTTTTATGTAACGCCGGAAGTTATTCAATTTTTGTCCTAATATAGGCAGGGCGTTTTGCGTAGGGACGGAACTAAAGGCATGTGCGGTGGCGTTTCAAAAGGTTTAAAAGCATTTAAAAGATGATTAAATCAAATTTATATATAACGACTTTTGGTTTAACGGAGATGATGCAAGAGATAGTTATAAGATTTTAGTTCATAAAGAGATATTTAGTCAGGCTGATTTAATAAACGATTATTTTTTGGCGGGGCCAGGCACAGAATGTCACAATCATTTGTTGTGATAATGAAATAGCTATCGTTATGTCTTATCCTAATGTGTACATAGCTTTATGTATGTTTGTTAGTTGTGGACGTTAGCAAGTTTGGTGAATGACTATGCCATTCTGAAAACTGACATACATATCTATAATCCCTGTCCAACATACTTTTATATATAAATTTCTTACAAGTCGCGCCATCTCGCAAAACGTACGTGAGTTAAGCCGGTACATTTTTAATCATATGTATTTGACATACTCATGAAACATTTAACAGTAAAATTTCTTACAAATCAATTCAATTATCATTCCACTGAATGAACATCACAACCTATATACACATATCAACCTATATCATATACGAATTAATAAAAGCAACAAATATCCAAATCGAAAGTTTAATTAAGTAAATTAGAAACGATTTGAACTGGACATGAAATTAATGTATAATGAATAATTTGTCCCTTCCACAAGGGCGAGAGTTCTTGGCGCGGTGACACAAGTTTGGCTGTACGTCTATGCCTTGGCCTAATCCGATACGAGGTAGTAATAAGAAGATTGTAATTGAACGTCAAAGGGGCCGGCCCGAGGATTAGGCGACGGTGTACCCGCCGCTCCAGCCAGCGACAATCACAGTTTCATTATGAAAACGATGTAGAAATATATGTCTGTGTTGCTCGTCTTTTTGTTTTTCTATTACGCGTTACATGCTCTAATATAGAACAGAATTGTACAATATATTTGTACAGAAATATTGCACACCTTATATGAGTTAAATATGTGATAGATATAATATTTTTTTTTAAACTTTAGTGTCAGTGGCAGTCTTAATTTTCATTCGCTCTTATTGTTAGTTCAGTCTGGTGGATTGATATCGCTTATATCCTGTATTATTTTAATTGAAAACATACTTTCAATTAATTATTATGAATTTTCAAATAAAATTCTACGTACTTTCAGTTAATTAAATTAGTAAAATGGTTAATGAATAATTAATTAAATTCCCTAACATTTAGGGACTATTAAATGTTATTTCGCCGTGAACTTATTTCTGATTGCAGTTGTATACATTTAAAATAAACAATATAATATCATATCAAAAAAGTTTAAAACAGTTAAATAGGAAAGTTTATATGTTAAAACAGCCGAGGCAATCCGTAGTAAGAAATAGTCCGCCCAAATGATTGACACGAACGAAGCTGTTCCATTCGTCACAGACTGGTTGTATTTCGGGGGCATGGAGGCGTTTATTTCATTATCGTTTTCGTTACTAATCGCCACTAATCGCTTGTAAGCGTTCGCAGATAGACTGACAGCTATGATACACGGAACGCTAATACTTGATGGTGACAAGTAATTTAATTAAGAGATATTATGAAAAGCATGTGAGTTATTATGAAGGTATCGCCTATTTTTGGTCTCAGATAAGCGGAAGGTGGAATCGACATGGTAGATAATGAAATTATCATAACTGAATTATAAATATTATGATTTTGTTTAATTTAATTTGTTGTACTATCAACGTTTGAGACGTTCGCTTGCTGCATTGTATCTGCACATGGCTTTCATGACAACGTATTGGCTCAACTCGTTTTAATTCTGGAAGGAGGCCTATATTTAACAATGGAGCGATAAAATTATTGATTATGATGAGGCATTAAGAATATGAATCGAAAATAATACTAAGATTTTGTAACGACAGGAAAGCAAGAGAGATGGTATAACCTGGTTTTCAAATGATTAGGGTATAAGTCTTTTAACCGTACACCAAAAGGCCACTGCAGTAAAGAGAGGAAAATCTATGACTATAATCCGGGTAACATCCCTTATTTAGGACCAGTATCTTATTATACTTTTCTATCTTATTTGGTTTCTTTAGAGGTCGATTAAAAATAATTTAAGCAGTCTATTCTCAGTGTTAAAATTAGTTACAAATCAAATATTGTTTAGTGGTTTTTAGGTAAAAAGTAGGAAAGAACTTTTTGCTTTAAATATGACATTAAATAAGACGCTATTTTATTATCATTGCCGTCAACATCACCATCATCAAGGCCTTTATCTTTCCATTGCTTGCAATGAGTTCGTCTTAGAAAGAGAAGGACTTTAAAGAGTTTTGTATTTTTTCGCTTGCGTTTCTTTTCGGCTGCGTTCAGAAATGAGAGTTATGCTAGCGATTTAATGGAAATCAGGTTTTTGGCTTAGGTTTTCGAACAGAGTCGTGTATTAAGGTATTGTTGACCGAGGAAATATTCGGAGATTTTGATATAAGGCTGATGATCTTAAGAAGGCAGATGATAGCGGCTGAATGGGATCTGTGGAGGAACAAGAGTTGTGGCACATACTCGTATTACGAAAAGCCTATGTGTAGCAGTGGAGCGTTATAGGCTGATGTGATGATAATGATAACGATGTTGATAATGATGATGACAACGATAATGATGTCGATATTTAAGATGATAACGATAATGATGTTGATAATAATGACGATGATGATGTTGAAACAGTCTTTGTGTCACTTTTTTTCTTTATAGCATCAACCAACTCACTATTGATTTCACCGATGTTCGCCTCCAATGCAACCAGCGCTTAATATCCTCAAATGTTTCTATCGCGGCCCCATAAAATGTTCTGCATTACGATCATAGTTCCCCATATTTTAGGCGGAATTAGCACATTAGTTTAATAACTATGTGACGTTCTAGATAACCCGTGTGATACTCAGTATTTTGAGTGTTTGTTGCCGCCGCTGTTTCTCATTAATATTGTTTTAATTGTATAATTGGAAGGAAAATGTGGTGGTAGCATTTGTTTGTCGTGTCGTTTACTCTCTGTTTCTTTCTTATTTTGTTTTTCGAACAAATAAGTCAGTATTAATTTCCAGATGGTAAAAGATAATTTGGTTCTTAAATTTTTTGATTTTTTTTCAACAATTTTACTGTTATTTTGTTGACCTAAAAATACATGTTCATGTTCGTAAACATAGTTTTTCACGGGACGCTTTTTCAGAAGGATTTAATTATTCCTATTTATCCCCACTGCTAGGGTCAGCGAAGCTTTTACAGTTCTACGTTTATCTGATAACAGGAGTTCCCGTAACCTTCAGCTGAGATTTGATGCATTCCAAAAACTGTGTCCATAGTTCCATGGCCAGCGAGGAATTCCAGATGCTATCGTCGTACGGGAGCTTACTTTTATGTGAGTTATGGCGCAATAAATGCAGTGACCATTTATTCTTATTTCTGCGACACAGTCCTAAAAACAGAAAGGTCGTGTAGCCTATTTAAGGTGACCATCAAGTCGATGATAATATATAAAATTTGTAATATATATTAAAGCAAATTTTAGTAGCGAATTAGATCGATTATTTTGATTTATCCGAAAAATTTTTTTAGTTCGGATTTATTTTTGTTTAAGGATTTTGCAATCCTTATAAGGTTGTATTACAATTATAAGGAATTATAATATTGCAAAAATCCTTAAACAAAATAATTGACCACGGTGGAGGCAATATTCTAAATGATATTGTAAAAGACTGCCTCGTCGGTCGAGTGGTCGCAAGCGCGACTGCCGAACGGGAGGTCCTGGGTTCAAATCCCGGGTCGGGTACTATGGGAATTTTCTAATTTAAATTTCTAGTAGTGACTCGGAGTCTGGATCAGCGCCCGGTGTATGGCAATAGACTCACCACCTATTCCATGGTACTTAAACGTAACTGGTGAAACGTGGGAGTGTACTACACTCCTCTGCCTACCTCTTTGGTGATTAAAGGCGTGATGTTACGTATTTATTGTGCTAAAATTGACTCTAATGTTAGTTTGAATTGTTCGAGTGGGTCTCGTTGTTGAAGAACGACTTATGCATATTATTTATATGGACATATTTATATTTAATTAAATTTATTGACTTACTTTTGAGCCTTATGTCAGGTATGTCTAGACATAAGGCTTCTTAATATGAGCAATTTTAGTTTTTACTCGGTACTCAGCTATTAAGTAATGCGTACTTAGAACTTAAAACAATTTTACACAGGTATTTTTTGATACTTGATACAACTGGCAAGTTATTATTACTTTTCAGTATTTAATAAAAATATTTGTTACATCTATTTCGTATGAAATAGCAAAGCAGTGAATGATATATTTCATGTTCAGTGATCGTTATATTCCTTCTTCGAATGATAACGGAAAATGTATATTAAATTGATAATTTTGTTCAACAAAAATATTTAAACAAAATAATCATTGTGAACGCAACCCAATAGCCAACTAGAGGCCTTAAGAAACAAGAGCTGGAAGGCTTTTACTTAATTCAGAAGCACAGCGGGTGTTCCCAAACCATCGGCCGCACCGTGAAATATTGTGCAGACGGGCCCCTTAGGCTGTGTCCTGCATGTCTTAAATTCCATGTCCGAACACTAAACATCTTGAATCGTTAAGAAATTAGCTCCTTATACTTGAAACATTGTACCGGAAAACACTGGAATATTCCAACGATTGCGTTGCAAATAGTTAATGATAATTATAACAAGTCTAAACACACTTACTGTTGCCAAAGAATTCTGTGATTATCTATAAATATGTGAAAACACGTATGTGAAATCTATTGGATAATTTATTTAGAACTATTGCGTTTTTTTTATTCTTTTATATTTAGTTCACAATTGTTATTTGGACTATTAGGCCATAAATCTAATCGTAACACTATTTAAGAGTCACAAACGTAACGTCACGCCTGTAGTCCCCGAAGAGGTTGGCAGAGGAGTGTTGTACATTCCCATGGTTCACGAGTTACGTTTAAGTCCCATGTAACAGGTGGTGAGCTTATTGCCATACACCGGGCACAGTTCCAGACTCCGAGCCACTATAGAAATTCTAAATTAGAAAAATCCAATAGTACAAAGAGTTCAGGATTGCAAAATTATTTAAAAATAAAACAACATGGTTATTTATATTCTAGCCATCGACAAATATCTTACAATACTTTTATTAATTTTTTACTACTAATACTCACAAAAGCAATCTTAAGTTTCAGAATAAATAACACGATGGATTGAAGAAAAAAAAAATAATGACTAATGAATCATCAATCAAATTTTATAAGAAAAATAAATAAGATACATTTGTTAAAGATATAACCTATTAGCTACTACTGTCTGTTGATGACAAAGATGATCTAAGGACGCTGAGCGTTCGTCCAATTCACCAATCCCAGAAACACCCGTAACGATCCTACATGCCGGCGTTTGTTAAAGGGGATCGCAATACTCATTCGCCAAAATCACATTTATCATACCCACAAGTGACGTTTGAAAGTAGCAAAACAAATTGGGCGACCCCTCTAACTCTAAAAGCTCGTTTAAAATTTATAACTTCACGGAAAAAAAGTTAATTAAGTTTTAATAGAATTCAAACGGGAGTGGATATGGTAGCCAAAAATAGGCGGAGATGTTATAAAATTTAATTATTTTTCCCGTTAATGATTTGAACATTTTTTTTGGACTCGTACGTCGAGCTTCTGAACGGGATGAGTAAACAACGTTTGGAGTGATTTGTTCTACGTGAAATTTTAATAATGGTTGGCATATATTTGTTATTTGTAATAATATTTAAAGGAAAGAGCCTTTAGGCTAATATTAGACAAAGTTCAGGAAGCTGCAGAGTTACCAGCATAATCTATTTCTATCTATTCAAAATAAAATTAGCACTTCAAACCCTTCTACAGAATCTCCTTTTCTATAAGCTGAAGGTCAAAAATAAATAGGCAACGCGACTGACCTAACGATTCAATTGTGCGTGAACCTAACTATTGAGCTCCTGTTTTAAGTTCGATTCCCATCTAGCATAAATACGTTTATGACAGTCACGAGTGTTTGCACGAGAGTCAGTGTTAGGATGTAAAAAATTTCTTTATAAAAATGCATAAAAGAATGTATATAGGTCAAAATCTGCATAATAAACATGGCACAGATTCAGTTTAATTAAGCAGCTATCAGGTGACCATATCAGGGTTATACTTTGACATATAATATATTATGCACATAATGGAGGATTATATATTTACGGCGCTGGCAATGGAGCCTATGGGACCATGGTCTTCTGACACGAGAAAGTTTATGTCAGAAATGTCGACCAAGCTTGTTCTTATCTCTGGGGACCATAGAGTTGGCAGTTACTTCGCACAGAGGCTTAGCCTTACAATCCAGCGAGGTAATGCTGCCAGTGTTTTGGGAACCATGTCTCACAAGGACATTTTAGATGAATTTTTTTTTTGTAATATTGTCTTTCTTTTAGTTTTATTATTATTATTGCAGTTATGTATATTCACTTAATATTATAATTTTCTTATTAATATTTTAAATTATTATAGTGTTAT
>DWJK01003382.1:0-13208 GCA_018248815.1 Croniades pieria auraria
AATATAGGCCTAAACAGTCTGAAAAATATAGAAAAACTGTGATGGTCTCATGTTCTTATGGAACTTTATTCTACGGGAAGGTCGATATGTATTTGTAGTACTTGGTTAATTAGGAAAAATCTTATTAGATTTAGAATGATTTCATCAATAAAGTTTTATCACTTTTGCAGTTGTTGAATTTTTCTCATTCATTATTGAATTTTTACAGTAATAGTACGAGGTGGGACTAAGTGCCTAACTGCCAATTTAACCGCTTATTGGTCCTAAAATAATTATATTCCGTTTTTAAATGACAGAAAATGTATTAAAAATATATTGTGGAACAAGTCAACGCGACATAAATTTACAACACCCCGTAGAATTGAGAGTATGATATCAAGGTTAGGCTTAGCGGGCCACTCCACATGTGGTCAACCTAATAAACTGAAACAGCCATATACGCCATGACGGTGAGTGAAAGGGACATATATATAAGCTTAGCGGCCATGTTGTATTATGGATGCCTATCATATTTTGGACCCGCTCCGGACCGGATTATACTTTTTTCTTTTGCACCTCCATCTCGACCGGAACCGGTCTCGGAGCGACGACCACCATTTATTGTAGATTAAAGAGGCTTGTTGTCTTAATTTTAAGCCACGCTTTAATTTATAGCCACGTATTAATGTAGGCGCTCAACCATTTTTTCCATAAGTCAAACGTTCCATTGATTTGTTTATTTGTTCCCGCATTATTAATATGGCTGCGCTAGTGTCCGCTAATATTATGTGCTTAACTTAATGATTTGGCAATTAAATTAAATTGTTCTCGTTGAGGTAGCCAAATTGAAATTTACTGCGTTGAGATGATTCAACAAGTTCTTTGTGATCTTTGGGCCATGTGATTATGTTAACCTTGGCAATGTTTCGTAAAAATGTAGTTTTCGGTTTGATATATGTACCGACATCAACTGCTTTATTTCTACCAACGTCAACGTCCTATGATAAAATATTTGCCAATACGTTTCAGTATTAAGACCTCAAATCAATAACATTGGAGAGGCATTATTGAAATCGTTTGTATGAGCTTTATAACGTTGTCCGTTTCATGCGCTCCGTTGGTAGTAAGTAAGACAAATGCCCACGGAAACGGCCCGGGGTTACTCAACTTAGCTACGTCATCGGTATATATTAATCATAAATTCGCTGTACAAAACAAAAGCGAACAAGAGCAAGTGCAAACTCCCGTGTCCGAATGAAAAAAATGACAGTACGCCCGAGCAAACCGAAAGGACGTGCGCAAAAAGCACCAGCACCGGTGAAAAAATATGATTTATAGCGTGAAAAATGTGGAAACACACGCGGATGGGGAGGACGGTGAAAGCGTGGCGTTTCCACTAGACAAATTTATTAATCCTATCGTCCGGCAGATTTTATTCTCACCTCTCTGTATCGATTTTCCTGAACGTTAAAAATGGAACAACACCTTTAAGCCGGCACTGGATGTTTGCGTTTAAATGAAAATTTCCAACATTTTTGCTCACCTCGAATCGCTAAATTATTCAGTCTTGTAAAATAAATTTAGTTATTCGGTCAGACGAACAAATGTGTCGTTTTAATACGTTATCATAATCAATACCCTTCGATCATTTGGAGCCCTATAGTTTTCGTATTCAGGCCCTGTTCAACAACTCGGCCCTTGATTTCTATTCTGCCGAAGCGTTTTATTAACGTGGGTGTGTTATTTACTCACGTATCTCGAATATAATCGCTACAGGGAATAAAGTCAACAAGCCCGGTGGCGGTCTGGCCATGTTATTATTGGCCCGTGCAATAAGACGATGCAATTTTGCCAAGCGATAAGAATGTGTTTGATCAGATATGAAAAATAACTAGGATCATATCAGCACCTGGTTTTTTATTAGCTGTGCTCGCGACTGCGTTCGCGTGAGGTTATGGCGTTTTATGGATTTTAGTTGATTCTTACGGAACCATAAATTGTTTTCTATATTAAAAGATAGCCTTAGTTACTCCCCAAAATATTAGCTAACTGCCAATCAAAGACGCGTCGAAATCGGTTCAGCCGTTTCAAAGATTACTCGGAACAAACAGGCAGACACACGTACATAAATATTGTAAACATGCGTTTTTGTTATTTGTACTTTACGTAATTTCACATGTACTTAAGCTATCATTTCCATGTTACAAACAGAAATTTAATTTTTTTATAGAGTATAGATGTATAGTTATCATAGAACACCGTTATAAATACGTTACACTTAAAATATGAGTTTTACTCTATGTCCGTAAATTAATTATCGTAAGCGTGCATCAATATTTAGATTGACTAATATTATTAATTTTATGTAAATGAAGCACGTATAGATATGTATATTTTGCACCCAGTGCTCTCCCCGCAAGGGACCTGGCGAGGCGATATAATAATTACTACGTATTTAAATATTATTTAAGAGGTTCATAATATGCAATAAACAAGTCCGTCGGGAAACTGGCTAAATTAAAATTTAAATATAAATTGGTTTTAAAAGCAAGCAATTCAAAAAACTAACAGTAACATTCGTGATCAGCCGTTATATATATTTATAAGCCATTATCGTTTGATGATCACTATATCTTTCTGTGTTGGTATAAAATCTAAAGTACTATTTTATGATCGTAATATATACATGTAGTTTATATGTGACTGTAATAGTTAAACTTCAATAGTTTTATTAAAGGGCTTTGTAATATTTCTGGATATTTCGTGCCTTTTACTAATACAAGGTAAAAGGAATAAATGGTGAAATATAAGTAATAAATATTATATTTAAAAGCAACACGAAGTAAAAAATTTTTTTATGTATTTATTCTGTATTCATATACTTTTTAATCTACAATACAACTATTAAAACACAAAATTTCAAAAATTTATGACTAAATTCGCTTTGTTTGTTATTTTTATATATACATTAAAGGACAAAAGTGCAAGTACCTGAGTTTCTCGCACTGTTCGTGACACCGTCAAAATATCACTATCTCACACGTATACCAGGTTAAAGAAACATAAACTGACTACCTTTTGAACTAGTCAATCTCACAATTTTCCAAAAATATAATTTAAACTCAAAAATACCCTTTGTTTCTAAGATAATAATACTTTGTTAAGACTGATTGTCACTTTAATGTGAAAACTTCCGTGCTTTTTGCTGATCCTGTAAGAAACCTAGCGTGATAATGTAAAAGTAATACACACATACATACATATATTCACGCCAGGTCACGCCAAAACAGGAAGTGCCAAACGTCCTACCAGACTTGCCATGTTTCTTCCACATCCATCACTGCCTAGACTGCCTCGTTGGTCGAGCGGTTGCAACCGCGACTGGCGATCGGAAGGTCCTGGGTTCCAATCCCGGCGTCGGGTGCTATTGGATTTTTCTAATTTAGAATTTCTAGTAGTTACTCTGAGTCTGAAATTGTGCCCGATATATGGCAATAGGCTCGCCATCTATTCCATGGGACTTAAACGTAACTGGTGAAACGTGCGAATATACTACACTCCTTTGCGTACCCCTTCGGGGATAACGAGCGTGATGTTACGTTTATGAAAAATAATTAAAACATTAGGTATTAAATCGTCGAAGCTACTAGAAGCTAACTGATTCAAGCTACATAGCAGGCACTCACAAGACTGCAACATAAATCTGGCTGGCGGCTCGGTCGCGCGGAAACTTTTTGAATTATTAGTTTTAATTTCCGCCTAAGATCCGCTCGCGTCCCCGTATCTGTCAGGCACATATACAATCCAGGGATAGCTTTATATTACTACGTGCTATTACTAGCATGGATTAGGTGATTCAATGTATGTGAAAGTATATCCTGGTGTATTATTAAACCTCTGAACTTTTACAATTAGATAATACATTCAAAATAATGATACCTATATGTTACGACTAATATACTCGTAATATAACCTTAACAAAAAAAAATTAAATTTTCTCACTTGCCACTCACACATTACTTACACACGCGCATACACATGCATACAAGCACACACCTGTACACACACGCGCACACACATACATACAAGCACGCACGCACTCACGCGCAAGTGCACGCACAAGTCTAATGCACTCTTTACTTTACACTAACTGAATTACGCCGAACTAAACTAATATAAACCTATATAATTCTTAAGTTTCTCATTATAAGTGACAGCGTATTTAAGTCTTATGAGAAATAAAGAAAGAATCTTTAAACCGAATATAAGTGAACATAAGTTTTATAAACCTATCAAAATACAAGTCAATATAGACTTGTATGAATCTGTAATTGTTATAAAATTATAAGATGCTGAAACGGAAAAAATATAAATATGATAGTCCTGTCATCGTGTCTGTCATTTTATTTGTCAAAAATTTCATAGGTACATAAGAAAACGAAAAAATTATATTCACAGTAACGTAATAAATGCAGTAAATTAATAAACTTCGCACCATCGGAAACTTAAAAGTCAAGACCTTGCTTATTAAGAGCTAAATTTTACCACAATGCGGTTTAACAGAGATACTGATGGCATTCGTCGCAGATGCATTTGGTGTTTATAAATTAATTCAAAAGTCAACAGGGTGTTATTCTACCATCACTATCATCACCATAAACACTTATACAGTTCCACTGTTGGACACGGCTCTCCTCTCAAAATGATGGGATTTAACATCTATAAAGTTACGAGTAATAAAGTTGCCAAATATTAATTATGACACCGAGACCAAATGTGAAAAATGTCTTCGGAAGTACGGAAACGGTTCTATGACTTTTTCATATGCGGTAACTTCACTAAGGCCAATCACAATCGGTGTTACTTAACATCAGAAATAGTTCTCTAATCGGCAACGTTATATTATATATAATAGAGAAAATCTAAAAGACCCGTTGCAATGCTTGAGGCAGTTTCATGTTAACTAGTCACCTAATAATACCTGACGACAAATTGTAAGTATACGTAACTAGACCCTAAATTTATTTGTTCGTATATAAAAACAATGTTTTTGTTCATTATTATAACTAATATTAAACGGTATATATCTTAGATTCTCCATACCTGATATAAAACTCGAAGGGAATTTAGCTTTGGGGGTAATAAAGACCCTATGGTTATCATTTACGGGTTAACGTACAAAGGTTTACGACGAAATAAATTATATTAGGAGTTGTATTATTGTAAGTTGTATTGTTACTGTATTATTATTATTGAATACAAGGATAGGGATATTTGGCACTAAATGCTCTCTGTCTACCCCGTAAGGGACCTGGCGTGAAGATATGTATGTATGTAAGTTGTATACAGCTATGTTTGTTATACGGAAGTGCACTGGATGTATAGGTATAAGATTATTATGTTATCTGTCGTAACCAACAATTTCTCATCTTATTTCACATTTTCCGCGTTCTCTTGGGGCATAGCATGATGAGATGCTATTGATTAAATTATAAGGCTTAGTTTCATACGAAGCAAATCGCTAACCCTTTAACGATGTCCACCTTTATTATAGACACACAGGCGGAATAATAAACTCAATGCGTTGATGGCATAATCATAGTAAAACATTATATTCACAACAACACCGGAAATTGTGTATTTTTGCTAGAATATGCTCATGGTGATGAGGAAAATTGTTCAGTTTAAAACCATTTAGTCACTATTTCCTTTTATTGCCTAAAATTATTCATGAGATGGTTAGCGTTTAAAAAAAATGTTAAATTGAAATATATATTATTTTACAAATTAGAAATTTTGTACAATGTCACAATAATAGATTTAAAAAAAAAAATTCGAAATTCACCTTAATGCTTTTTTAGGCTTTCAATTCCTTACTCTACATTTACCTATGTGACTCTACATTGTTATAAGTGTAATATGTCAGATATATACCTTCTATTTCCAGTTATGTACGTTTCAGTCGTTTAGGTGCGTTAACGTTATCGTGAAATGGGCGAAAAACGCAAAAACATTTTGAGAAAAGCGCTTTCCTTAGAATCATTTGTCTAAGCATTGGAGGGTCACTGCGACGCGGTGGTTCCCACGCCGAACCTTCGTAGATTAACTACCATTTTCTTCTTTGCGAAAATCAAATTACTGGCATTATACACCTTATTAACATGACTACAAGAGTCATTTTAATGCAGATGAATCTTACACAATGATAACAGTAAGGTTGTTCAAACTATAGGTATTTCGAGAGAGTTTCCGCTAATCGTCTAGAAAAAAATATTTGCCGATTCAGCTCCCGCTTTTTGCCACTGATAAATGTGCTCGGAATTATGTATCTGGAAATTTGTGAGTAGTTCAGGATCCTTTTGTTTCTTTATACAGCTCTACTTTTCTTTATTTTCTTTGTTGGAGGTACAATCCATCGACAAGTGTATTAATACGTAAAATGAGATACGCAGACATGTACATGTGTTCTGATAAATAATCATCTAAAATATATTTTATTCCGATCATATGTGAAGCAATAATAGTTACATAATATATGTATATATATATTTTTAAAATGCCTAGTTTCTATTAATTACTTACGATTAAATTATTTTGAAATTAGTTTTCATATTACAAAGATTTATTGAGTTTTCAATTCTACAGAAAGTTAAACCTTGACTAAGCCCTTTTGTATAAAATTAACTATTATTTACATATGTTAATTATGACTATAATCATTTATAGTTTATTCTGCAAATAGGTAAAAATAATGTATGTTTATTATGCCCTTAACCAATCTGATTCTGACAGGAGATCGTGCTTAACAGAGGAACGATAAAAACATTGATGATGATGCTGATGACGTAGAGAGCAATTGAAAAACATGTAAAAGTTCCAGTACGTTCTTATGTCATAAAGTATAAAAAGATAGTGATGAATGTAGAACATGAACGTGAAGCATGGAAGGTCTGCAAAGATAGAGATATTTCGCACTCCGCTCTCTCTGTCTACCACGTAAGGGACTTGGAAGACATGTATGTATGTATCAAAAGGTTACCCGGTGGTTAGACTATACATAGCCCATGTACAAGGGCCTTGTAGCTATATATCACGCAGTAGGCACTACCCTTTCATATAGGCCATTAGATATTGAATTTCAAATGACCGTTCGCGATTCTGTATTCATTTGACGCGATGGAGGCTCCGCTCGGTTTGGGTTTCGCCGCGCGTCGCCTTCTCGTACATCATAGCGTACCACGCTTCAGGGAGTTAGGATGAGGTACACTTAGCCCAAAATGTCTATTTTTGAAGCGTTTTTGTACGGGGAAACCGTTTTTTTCTCAATATTTGGTATGATCTTACTCAATTGACACGATATACTGAGCTCAATTTTACTGATTTCTTAACTTAATTATATATTATGTTATAGAAAGAAAAAGAAAAATTGGTTTTATGTACTACTTACTATCTATAATAAAAGACATACATATACACATGTTGTAAGACAGATATATTGTAAAGTAAAAGAGTATCAAGCTCCTGTCTTGGAAACGTATTGATGTGTGGTTTTCTGATTGCGTAGACTTCTCTATCCAATCTCAACTAAGAGTTAGGTAGACAAAAAATTTGATTAAGGAGTGTCATTGAGTTATTAGTTATTAGTTAATTGCGTCATACTTTAACAGGTGTAAAAAAAATGAAATTCAATTTAAGAGAACAATATATTTAATATATTGCTTTTTGACAACTGTAACTTATACTTTAAAATCTTAAAAAAACGTAACATCACGCCTGTAATACCCGAAGGGGTAGGCAGAGGAGTGTGGTACACTCCCACGTTTCACCAGTTACGTTTACGTCCCATGGAATAGGTGGTGAGCCTATTGCCATACACTGGGCACTGATCCAGACTTTGGGTCACTACTAGAAATTCTAAATTAGAAAAATCCAATAGTACCCGACCCGGGTAAAATCTCACATAACTTCTTATCTTAACCTTCCTTTTTTATTATTTGATACCAAGAGAAAAACGCCAGAAACTGTGTATGTATCCAATTCAATCCAATTTTCACCAATCAGGTATATAATATTTCATCGTAATCCCTTTGTACTATATTTATTTACCACGCACTCCTAAAACATATATTAGAAAAAAAGATATTTAATACATTGAAAGAAAATTTCATTATAACGCATTATGTAGTTTAATAAATTTTATTTAATTGTCATAAAAAAACTAAAATGTCGACTACCTAACTTCATGGGGTCAGTTTATCGTGACGGTGTCCGCGCGCATCGTAAAAATTTCCTCTCGTAATTTTTCCCTAACGCGCCAAAAGAAGCATAACTTCCAAAAATCAAATAATTCTTTATTTAAATTTTTTTTCTTAAACATAAACAGACTTATATCTTCTACATTCTTGCAATTTGTGACATATTTAATCGAAATATCGTCAGCCATTTCCGTTAAGGTATCATTTTGAAATAGGTTATGTTTTCAAGCCCGGTATACCTCGTACGTCTGCTGGAGCCAGTTGACGGCGAACGTAATCCCCAAAGATTTCCACTTGGAGCGCGCATCACCGCTACACATTCTAAATAATAAACAGCTCCACCTACGCCACCATTATTGCCAAGGGATATCTATCAGCCTTAAGAGTTCCGAAATGTTGCTCTTAATATATACCACTATTTTATACGTTCATATATAATTGTAGTGTAGACTGAAACATCGTAGTACCATAAAAAAGTGTTAATAAGGAAAAACTGAAGCATTCAGAAATAATAACAAACTTTTGAAATTTAAGTACCAGCTGTTTAAACGTGCTTAATTATCTTTTTAACAATAAATATAATATAATAATAAAATTAAGGCATATGCATAATGTACCTTAGAACAAAATGAGCCAATTAAATATTATTAAAAGCCACGTAGCATTGTACATGTATAAAAATCCTTTTACTCTTTTACCATTGCAATAATTAGGTACACTTACAGAAACAACTCTTTAAAGAAAAACTGAAAACCAGACCTTCTTAGTTGACTCTCACACATGTCTATTATTTCAACGGTCCCCGAGTAACTACTACAACATCTTCTCTCAAAACAACGAACCAACAGTTCAGTGTACATTGCTGTTTTAGTTGAAAAAAAATCGTAGCCTTGAAACAAAACCGTCGATGGATGTGGTAGAACAAGAAACATCGCCGATTGAATAACAAGTGAATATTCTAACAAAAGTCCAGTAGTGCATTGATGCATGCGCGTTGCGCCATTGGGTGCAGGATTGATGATCTCACGACGGTCGACGTATTGCAATCGTTATGCACCCTAATGTCAATGCGATAGTCGCTACTGTTCGTCTGTGTCCGATTGGAAGGAGTTTTATTTCTGCGCTGAACTGCCAGCGCAGAAAAACCAGGTGGACATCTTTAAAGTCATTCTGTATTCAACACCTTAAATTTAGCTTTTTAAATGCATTATTCTTATTTTTTTAACGAAAGGATACTAAATAAGCGGGCAACCCAAGTGCATCTGCAACCAAACTCAAAAAGGGTCGTAATAATAGAACTATAGATGTTAATAAGCCTTGTAAATGTAACTTAGGCAGTTTTACGGTTTTATTTTCCTCAAACATTTACGTATTTCTTCGTTCACAATCTTACTTATAACACTAGAAATACCTAACAAACATTAACAGCCACTTTTGTAAGGGCCATTCACGCTTAGCAATTTTAAACTTACCAACTTTTTCCGATATTCAACTATGTACATTACCTGTATTTATTATGTTTTCGCGATGTATGCTTTTTTTATTAAATCTGCGTTCTCTGACTACACTACAAAGGATTTGGCGTGATCTTGTAGTAATAATAATTATTATTGAGTAGGTACCCCGTGTACCAAGGCACTTAAATATTCTATAATTTATGCATATTCATTATATATTTCACAATCTATGAAGTGACCTCGGTCGTAATCTACTAAGAAAAGTACTGTAATATTATCGATCGTTTATTAACACAGTGCGTTATGTAAACTTGCCGTGGCTGTTGACTAGGGCCGGGGAAGGGCGCATCCTAACAATTTTTCTCATAAACCGAACATGACAGATTCGTACAGTGATTGATCGGGCGCGGCTGATCTGGGGTGCCGTATTATAATGCAGGGGGTGTCGTGACGCAGCCTTTCGTGTGCGTCACTCCTATATTTTTTCCTTTATTATTTTTATTCCCTACTTCAATTTTCGAACTATATCACGAAAATGTAGCTATATTTGCACCGCTGAATTTTATGGAACTTTTATCGTATCGTATATTCGTGTTTATCTAACATGCGTTTTTATTTAACCTCGGTATGTTGTATTTCGCTTAGATTTTTATTTCGAAACGAAGTTACAGGTTTTATTGGGAATGTCGTTGTTTAAAACGTACAGATATTGAAAAATACATCAATTTAACACGAGGTATACCTTAATCCGCTTCTCATAAGTCGGGTTTTTTATTAGAAGGCAAGGTCTTTCAAAGCAAGGTTATAAACTTAAGTTTGTAAAATGAATTACTATCACTTTAAGTCGACTATTATTATTAAGTTGTATAAATGTTGAATATCTGAATTATGTATTAAACTACCACTAAAACTTCAGGGAATAAAGTATTTCCGTAAAAAGTATAAATAATGTATGGCACGATGCTGTCTTGTTTCCGTTTGAACAATTCGACGTAACTTAATACCCTAATATAAATATTTTGCAACCGGCTCGCTTCTTTAATTGCTACCGTATTAAAGAGTGGCCAAACAAATGGCATTTTAAGCTTCTTCCAATGTTTCCCCCGCGTTCGGATGGAAATCTTCATTCGAGGGCGAACTACCCTTGAAAAAAAAAACATAAAAAGTATTATTAAAGAAGGAGACAGTTCGGATCGCATTTGTAACTGTCGCGGGCCGTATGATGAAAAATTAGTTCAGTCCTTGTGACAAAGGCGCGCTAAACCCACTATATGTAGTTATCTCTTTCTAACTTACGACTTGTGTCATGAACAAGCGAGACACACAACTGCGTTCCCAATGGCAAATGACACAGATAGCTTAGGGATGACCGTAGGAGCGAACAGCAAGTTTTTGACAGCGGCCATCTATTGTGTATTGAATATCAATATAATTTCCGTGAGAGTCGATTTTTGTCCCATACAGGACCGCGTCCCTGAAGGGCGAAGTTTGGGCACACAGATTACGACCAATAGCAAATATAGCCCATGATTGATGGAGGTGCCACGAGCCCCACTCGATACTTTCTTCCCTACGAACTTTTGTTTTCGCATGTGTTTGTCCAGATTGGAATAAGTGTACTCTTGCTTAGCACAAACTTGTCTATAACTTTATCTTTATTATATTTAAACTTCATATTTAAACAGAGATAGTTGAATGTTGATAACCACAAATTAAATTAAGCTCTTGTTATTTCGCTTCTAAAATTAGATGTTATTCCAATACTGTTTTCGTGAAACTGCGTCAAGTCTATGGTCATACCAAGTTATAGATAACTTGACAACTTATACATAAATATTGAAGAAAATAACTTATTAGACGGTGCAGTCACCTTTTTATTACGTCCCCATATTTTTCAAAAGAGCGTTGATATAAAAAAGGAACTTTTGTTCAGTGTACAAACATCAAGATAACCAAAAAAGGCCCTGAGATCACTTTATTAAAACGCCCGATAAATTAAACAAAATAATGTCGATATGCAATTGATTAGTAAAGAAGAAAAATTAATAAGTTACTATTTACCATCAAATATAAAAAATAAATCTCGATTCTTATCTGATGAGGAATAAGATTATCAAGTATGTAAAAATGCTTTAAAAGGTTCTGGAGGCACGGAAGTGCCTTCGCCAAGACGAGTCAAGCGAAGCGCTAAGGCACTACCTACCTTTTTTCGAGCCGTTTCGCCGAATTTTTGAACCCTCATAGCTTCGGTCCGATAATGCTACATTTCCAAAATTTTCAGGACATAGTGTTCATAGCACACTTATTTAACGTTCTAAGTTTCATTATCATTAGTGTTATACTTTAGATTTTATTAACATGTGAAAAACCCCAATTCGTCACTCACTGACTGACTTATGATCATCAAAATTATAGGGCACTTATCGATGTCCTAGAAAGCTGAAATTTGGCATGTAAGCTAATATTAGTACACAAACAACAAAAAAATTCAAAAACTTAATCTAACCTAACCTAACCCAACCCCTTAATTTTTTTTTTTTTTTTATTTAATCGACCCATTTGTCATTCCACTGTTGGAATTTGGGTCTCCTCTCATATTGAGAGGGTTAAGGCCATAGTCCGCCACGCTGGCCAAGTGCGGGTTGGCGGACTTCACAAACTTTAATTATTTTTTTCTTATAAATTCTAAGGTGTGCAGGTTTCCTCACGATATTTTCTTTCACCGTTAGCAAATGATATTTAAATTTAAAACGCACTTTTTTGTAAAGAGGTGCGCGCCATGGATTTGAACCCAACACCCCCGGAATAAGAGACTGAATTTTTAACCACTGGGCTATCACTGCTTGTGACACACATAAATCGCACTGCTAAAACACATAGATCATTTCGAAAAGTAATTGAACATAAAATTTTACGGCCCAATAAGATGACATTGAAGTAAACGGCGAGTTCAATAAAATTTACGTTAACTCGAGCACCCAACGCGTCCAGTACATAAATCTAAGTTGACAGTATCCGAAAACGAAGCAACGTACGGGCTAATCAAACAAGGAAAACAGTGGAAACACTATGCATAACGTTTTGCAATACCCAATTATCTATACAAAAGGATAATAATTGAAACATTATCAACATCAGCTTGCTTAAGTCAACCGCTAGATATGACAGGTGTTTTCGCCCATAATCCCCACGCTGGGCATGTGGGGTGGCGAATGCGAGGTACGGCTTCTTGCACCGCTTACACTGCTGCCCGTAGGCGGGGAGCATGTAGACGTATCTAGGCAGGCTGCGCCATCCCACTATGAGTCAAGCCATACCGAAGCTAGCAAAGCCTATGGTAATCATACAGGTGATAAACACATACTCATATATAAATGTATACGTAAATATGTAATGTTATTCTTTTGCACTCATCTATACATAATTATAACAAAACTGTCACTGATCGCTGTCTGTACATGGCAAATATATTTAAACATTCATAATGGGGTGCCTTTATATACGCAAGAGAACCCAA
>DWJK01003383.1:0-13208 GCA_018248815.1 Croniades pieria auraria
TTAGCAAGCTCAAGTGGCAGTAGCCTGGTCACATCTGTCGCAGAACCGATAACCGTTGGAGTAGACGTGTTCTGGAGTGGAGATCGCGTCTTGGCAAAAGTAGCGTAGAACGCCCTCCACCTAGGTGGAGTGACGATATTTGCGAAGTGGCTGGCAGCAGTTGTATGCGACGAGCTGAAGATTAAGCTCAGTGGCATGCTATTGGAGAGGCAGTGGACCGAAATAGGCTAATAATGATGATGATAGTGATGCACCTATATTAATATACATATATATTTTTTATAGTTTTATATGCTTTGCCGCAACACTACTTCAAGCCCGTATGATCACGTTGATTTAGATTTAGAAGTACAGTACGTTGATAATAAAACGAATAAAAAATATTTAATATATTGAGTATTGATATCTTGTCATCTTTGATAGACGGCTGCTTCGTTGGTCGAGTGATTGCAAGTGCGCCTGCTGATCGAGAGGCCCTGGGCGCGATTCCAGGGTCTAAATTTCTAGTAGCGGCTCGAATTCTGAATTGGTGCCCAGTATATGATGTTATGTTTTCATTTGGAATGACTCAAATAGATGAGTTTTAGTTTGTTTCTAGCAAAAGCGATGTATGGAAATTATGCACACAATGAATCACACGCTATTGTTTCAAAACAATCACCATTTCTAAATAAAAAAGTGAAGTCTGAATTATTAATATTAATTTTTCCTTTGTAACAATACCTTGGGCGAACTTCTAGTAAATAAATCAACACGACTGATCAATATACAACACCAGACAAATACAAGCTCACTTATTGTTAGACAGCGCAGCATGAAATTCTCATAAATTGCTAATATTGAAATGAAACATACATAAACTGTACAATAAATCTTTGTATCTGTCGATCTGGCTCATAATTTATGAAGTAAATGTTACAGCAAAAATGGTCCGATACGGAGTGGAACTCCCATTAGGCCCAGTCGCCCCTTGTATCGCGAACAATGAATATACAGTTTGTGAAACTTTATACTGTCGCCCTATATTTCTAATTCAACTGAGGATATGTCCAAAATGCTAGAATATTCTAAGCACAAACATTACGTTAACAGCAAAATAATTATAATTTACAATGTTTTACAGACCTTTTATTATTATTATTTCGGCCCAAGTTCTTCACGAGATAGGCAGAGAGCAGCGCCAAAATAAACCTACATATTCAGAGCCTTGATAATGCGTTTTTTTTTTATTTTGCTATAAGATTTCTGTTTTGGTGTAAAAAATTAAAAAAAAAAAATATATGTATAAAATTAAAAGAAATAAAATTACAAAGCTTTCACATCAAAACGATAAATTATAACTGCAAATATATAATGATTGTGTTGTACTTAAAATATTATACTATATCATTATATTATAAAATCTCCGTGATCCCGAGACAACCTGACGTTTGGCAATCCTAACACAATAAACTATAATGACTTGGCACCAGTGGCGACGACAAATAAAACTAGCAGAAATATTACACTGCGGACCATACATTTGCTTTAAACATTTTACGTAACTGTTAATTCCCACAGATAATCTATTACAGTCCAATGACAGAAAAGACGCAATGTAACATGAAGTTCAATGTATTATTACAAAGCTTAATTATTAGTACATTAAAAATGAACATCGAAAACTGAATAGAATTGTATCGGTTTAGAAAAATAAACAAGATTTTGACTATTGCATATCTGACATGCTTATCAAACATTTAATCAACTTAGCTAGTACTTGCATATACTTTCTAAATACAAATCTAAAATTTTATCGCATCTTATCTCAATATTACACGGGTCAATAAAATAGTGTTGTATTTGAACTGGCTAGAATTTTAATCTCCCCGAGTTCCGTGAACGAGATCCAGGCTTAAGACGTTCAAGGGTCGTCGACTGGGAATAACTATACAAGTTTACAGAGAAATCGCCTCTTCACCCGCCGCCTCTCTCTCCGATGATATTTCAAACGACATGTTGACTGGCAGCCATCAAGTAAATGCTTTTGCATATTAGAATATAGAGCACGTCATGTTTTCATTATCACCGCTATATGATTCACTATTTATTTTATTGCATGGAACTAGCATATAGATAAACTGCTACATGTTGTTTCTGCTTACCCACACAGACCTACATTAAAATGATATATTAAATCGCTGATACTTAGTCAAAATGTTGGGTATGTACATATAACAAATATACAAGGATAGTGTTTACATTTGTTATTAATGAAGTTGATTAATGAAGTGGGCGAAGTGAAATTAATTTAATATATCGTTACACGCCGCATTTTGTAGGTATGTACCTGTGTAGGTAGGTGTGTGTGTGTGTGTAAGTGCAAATCTGGAGCTAATCCGTCGGACAGAGCGTCAGGCTTCAGGCTTGAGTGATTGCATCGTGTGTTTGTCCGGCGCTTTGTGAATACGATAGGCAATTTAATATCGGCGGCATGTAAACGGTTATGCGTAACAATAACAAGATAAACATCTTGCATGTTTATCCAATATTGTAACATTACATGATTAATTGTTATAATAAAATAATAATAATGGACCCATTTGTCATTCCACTTTTGGAATATGGGTCTCCTCTCATAATGGGACGGTTAAGGCCATACTCCGCCACGCTGGCCAAGTGCAAGTTGGCAAACTTCAGACCTTAGATTTTTTTTTTTTAATTTTCCTTTATAAGGTTTCCTCACGATGTTTTCCTTCACCGTTAGCAAGTGATATTTATACTTAAAACGCACTTTTTATAAAGAGGTGCATGCCATGGATTTGAACCCAGCGCCTCCAGAATAAGAGGCAGAATTCTTAACCACTGGACTATCACTGTTTCCCTGCTTAATTGTTACTCATAACAAATTACTTATAGAGACGTTGTCGAGTGTTTATTGGAATCGTTAAAGTGATGTATTGTATTTGAAGTATTTACCTACCGCATTCGTAATTTCAACAGCCATTGATAGAATCAAGACGTGCATACTATTTGTGTTACGCTGATACTGCAGTGCAGTCTTCCGCATTCTAGGAATCCATATGTAGCTGTTTCTTCAGCGGAGCGAATGAGATATCAAGATAGCACGCTTGTGTGAATCTGATCTACATAACTTAACGAGATATACTTTAGATTTCGGTTTATTTACATGAAATCTTATAGTGATAAAGTTATTTACAAAAACGAGGTTAAAGTACTTTATCAAGGAAAAATTATATTTTTAATATTTCTAAAATAACGCTTTTAGTTATTCGCCTTATTTTACATAGTTGCGTTATAATGATAACAATATGCACTGAAACAGTACCTGCAATGGCGCAGGTACTGTTTCAGTGCTAATTAGAGAAAAGTAAATGCACAATTCTATTTTTATATCATGCCCTGAAATTAAGTTTAAGCTTGTACAAAACAAAATGATTATAAATAAAACAAAGAACAATGCCATAAGTGTTGTGGCTACGAAGCTCGGAAAATATTTAGACATAATTTTTCCGAGAGCGATCTCGGAAATCGTTACGACAGTCGCCTGCGGTACTCACCAGGATTGCATAAATGCAAAGAACGTTTACGGCGCGGAACATAATCAAATGAAGCCATTTACATTCAGCGGCCGATATGCGAGCAGCGCGGCGATATCTGCCCTCTCGCTCGCACTCACGGTTAATGCCGTCGCAAATTATGGACTCGAGTGTTCTCGCTAGGTAGCTCTGAATCCGTGGATATCGGGCCCAACTGTACCTACTATCGGAAATATAACAAAATTGTTATGTGAATCTCTTCCACGCAAGTAACATTTTTACGTGTTCATAATATCTTATCCAGGTATCGTCTAACTCAAGCAGTAAAAACTAACGTCGACTTGAATTATTAATTTTAGTTTTAGAACACATTCGTATTTCAAAATCTGTTAAACGATTTTCAAACCGACATATACACATAGTTATATTATAAGCTTATTAAAAAAATTAAAGCTTATGAATCAAGCGTCACACATATCTGCTTCGTCAACAAAAAATAGAGAGAGTTCCATTTTTATCCGTGTTATTTATTCTATCGTCATTTATAAGTTCTGCGGAGAAAAAACTTATGCGAATAAATGTTTGTGAATCTTCTGCGAGGCGAACTGTTAGTAGAGTCATTACCGGCACGTATGGACGGATGCCAGTATAGATCTTGATACATTAGCGCGCTCGCCGAGCAAATCGTGTTTATGGCTAGTTAAACACTTTTTGAGAAGAAAATAAAACTTACTGAATACCTCCCCAGGTAATGCACACCGCTTTTAGTTCGACTACAATTACTTACATATTTTATACGGACATTCAAATGTCTCTTTTTTACCAAGTGTTATTTTCCTGTTACATTTATTGTGGGCAGTAGGTTGTAACGATAGTGTTTTAATGTATTTAAATACACACACATAAGTATGTATATTTTAAACTACACTGATAAATATACAATGAGCAATAGGTAATTATCTAATAATAGATGTAATTAAAATTATTCCATCAAAAATTTCAATCCAAGATGAAATGCAACGCATGAATCCAATGCAACGCATTCTTTCATGTCCCTTTAGATTGCACACAGATTTGATTTAAATGTACTACAATAACCACGCCTGGTACTCTCTGCCCAACAACCAAAAGACGAGCCATTTCACTACATGGAATAAGTCCAATCCAATAAACGTACTCACACGTCGTTTATAAATAAAAAAACGGTTCATTGTTAGACGAGTGACAAATGCGGGAGATCGTCTTACGCCCACCGACGCCACAAGACAATACCGACTCGCTACGAACAGTTAAGCCGCAAACATATTAATATTTCGACACGGCATCTCGCTATTAAAACCTTTATGAGCGCGGCGAGCGTCGTAAGTAGAGTTGCCAGCCTGCAACCCTCGCAAAGGACGTTCCGTTCAGTCGAGTCACGTGCAAAAACAAACTTCGATACAAAAGGTAACGAACATTAAAACAAAAAAACAACTCTCGCGTAAGGGATCTGGATGCTTGTTTTTTATTGAGGGCAAGGTCAATACCTGAACGTACAGAAATGACAACACAAAAATGTCGTAAGCGTGTCTCAATTTAGGGCTTCTTAAAAATTACCCGACAATTTTTGTTCACTAACTTTAATGGCCTTGGTGAAGTTAGAAAAAGAAAATGTAACAAGATTTTACATAGTCATGTTCTATTCAGGGCGTTTGGCAAGATTTATACTCCCGTTGAACACAAAAGTCCTTGGTCCCTTTGTGTTTCGCATTGAAAAGTTAATCTCGGTTACAAGCTGTGTGCCTAATTCTGTGAAATACGCTTCACTAAATATGCTTAAAATAAGCGAAAATGTTAAGATAGAAATATTGTAGGAACAGTAAAAAAAACATTTTAAAACAACTTCAGAAGATAATAATAATAAAGATCGTAAAAATATTTGTCCTCGAGTTTCTTGAGAGGTGGTACACGCATCAAACTTGTTATATTCACACAGAGTCGTTGGCTACCCTATTACAAGTGGTGCGCTGGAAGCCATTGTACGGAACCGGAGGGGTCGCAAAGTTACGAGCGGCTCAATGCTCGCTCGCTAGTTGACTGTAAACACGAGGGGCGAGCCAGCTGCCGCATTATCTCGCCCAAACGCACCACTCCACGGCGGGAAAAAGCTTCGATTCAAATTAACATTTCAATAAAAACCCCGAGAGCTGCACGGAGCCCGTCGCAAATAATAGGAGTCGGATGCGGTGGCGTCACGGGACAATAGCTAGTAAATCAATTCACAACCGACAAGAACAAAGGAGCATGCCCGACAGAGAATGTAATGAGCGCGCAGACTTCGATTAAGACGCCGAAGGCAGTTGAAGAACACCCCTTGCGGCGGTCGCAGAAACTAATTTGCAGTCTCCGCCGTTTCGACGGTTCCGACCGACACCTACATGCCTAATGAATCCAAACGTATGAGTATAGAGTCATGCGAGTGTAGCAGTACAACAATAATCCTCCGTGACCGCCGCGCGACAAATTGCGGCCACATACCGAGAGAGCCAAGCATCCGAGACATCGGCGGCGCTCGGCAACGGGAAGCGGTTTTCAACGCTGTAACCGAATTACAATCCACTAAACCGTGCGAGCATATATCATTAAAATAATTTAGGGAAATGGCACGTTTTAGTGTTCGCGTTTATGGTGGTGGATGGTTTGCGCGTCGTGCCAAACGCAATAAATATAGGGGCGGGAGCGGCCCACCGTCTTGTTTATACACCACCTCCCTGAACGGAACATTAATTTTCTGCTATGCGCAATAAGTGGCGACAAAGAGTGTTCGTGCCAGCTAATGGCCTAGAACATATCAACATTACGACTTAAAAGAGCTCTGCCAAGAGAAAACTTCCAAGCGAATTGGAGTTATTTTATGGACGTTACACTCGTCCAATCTGTTACGAGACGTTTATCTGGTTCTTTGTTTCACCGTGCCAATAGAGGCACTTATTGAACGTCAACAAAGCGTAGGTACTATCGGTATAGAAGAGTTGGCCGGCCTCGCAACGGCACAAATGAAATAATATACCGTTAGGGAAAACGAAATAGAATCACGTAAGGCTATGATCTCACGCCATGGCCTCGTACAATTTGGAGGACAAAATTAACATGTAAATGAATTTCGTGACACGAAGTCACAAATGAAGTAAAGAAAGCTTTTCGTGATTGAAATAGGAATAATTAACATTTCCGCGGGTTTCCCCTCGCCTGAGCCGCTGCGGCTATTCGAGTAATCGTATTAGGTATGTTAATACATTCAAAACATCGCTCCGTTACTTGTTACGCGAGAAACACACTAAACCGTCTTCTCGTATAAATTTCACATCGAAAATAGATTCAACTTACATATTTGCCTCTTTATGCCACCTAATATTACATCAATCTCTTTTTGTAACAAAGAACTTCCTGCAAATTGAAGAATAAACTATACCTTACATCAAAGAACCATTTACAATCGGTATCACTCGCTGTATGTTCCACATACGACTTTAACAAACCGTAAATATCTATTTAACACTGGCCGTATCCAATTAACAAACACGCTTGCTCAACACAATTTATTACGAGCGCGAATTTAATCTGATAAATGTATCGGCCGCGCTGTTCCTCAAACGGGTTTTTGAGACACCAATACTTATCAAATTGAGAGATCGCGAAGGCGGATCGGCAACCGATGCCACCGCCAGGTAACTGCGGTTACCCGTCACATAACGAATATTCGTTTATTTAACGAACACCTTGCAGCCAGTCCATACTATCCATGATAACCATATTTGGCGCAGAATTTATTTCCATATCCCCTTGAATTCTGCCGCAAGTCCGTTTCTCTTGCACAAGGAATGTTGCCAACGGAGTGCTCATTGGCAGCGGCGTCGACATCTTGAATTAAATATCGAGAGTCGATAAGTTCGCATTAAGCGCTGTAAAACGACCGGAGATATTCGACAACTGGTAACACTGCCCAACCTGATATTAACATATAGTTTTTATTAACCCTAATGTCTATTAACAATTTACATTGAAATCATTCGACTCGAATGTACTATCTACTTTAACAACGTTTTAACTAAAAGCATAGTCCTCAAATATTACTTAATTACTTAATACCACTTGGAAATCTCAAATCGATTATACAAAAAATTTATACGAACAATAACAGAAGCGACGTTTAAAAGATTTTCGCTTTGAAAAAACGCACTAAAGCGACGATTGAACTAATCAACGCTGGACATGTCGAAAGCTATCTAAAAGCGAGGGAATGTAAATAAAAAGGCGGTACCCGCGGGCCAACGGAGGGCCGGAATGAATATATTGAAACGGTTGCACATCAAATCGAATTGTACGAAGTTAATTAGTTGGGGAGTGTCAGCGTTGAGTAGGGTCCGGAGCGGCCCGCGGCGGACTGCGATTGTGTTACTTAATTATTATTTATATCTGCGCCACGTTTCACTTATTTCAGGCCCAATTTTAATAGCTGAGGGAGAGTTGGGCAACGACGATGAATATTTTACTAATATTATAATTATTATGAAAGGCTGTCAGCGTACGAAGTCCGGCGGACTCTTCTGCTGACGCGAACGTGTTTGTTTCCGCTAGCACTCTTATGTAACAATGTGTACCAAACTGTATGAACAAACTAACATGTAGTTAGACTTAAAAACGGAGAATAGTTAAAACCTTTATAACGAAGGAGTAGTGAAAAAAGATATAAATTTAATACATGTATGCAAGCAAAAAAAAAAAAAACAAATATGGCGGTAACTTCTACGGAGAACAAATTTTTCATAGTCATTCAGATTCTTTAATCTGTTAAGCATATATAAAGATAGAGTGGGGGAAAACAATGTCAAAACTGATCACCTGTACCCTCGTCACAATACAGTTACTTCGTTCCAAATTTAAAACACAAAGGGAGTAGGTACCAAGAATATTTACACAGAGAAATATTTATGTTCACTTCACGTCCTTTAAGGGAAACATCGTGAGGAAACCTGTACACTTTAAAATATATTTAAAAAAAAATCTAAGGTGTGTGAAGTCTGCCAACCCGCACTTGCCCAGCGTTGCAGACTATGGCTTTAACTCATTTAATATGAGTGGAGACCCATATTTGAACAGTGGAATGATAAATGGGCCGATTATTTATTATTATTTTTACACTTCACGTCTGTATTTCCCCGAAGAGGTAGGCAGAGGAGTGTAGTATGTTGTCCAACTTTTCAACAGATATTTTATACATCCCTTAGATTAATATTATTTCCAAATTAATTATACAGAATTGTATTCAAACATATGTAAAATATCTTATGAATGTTTTAATTGGCGGCACTTTATTATTTACCACACTGCCAATAAAATGACAGAGGTAGGATCGAATTTGTTACCGTCCGCAAGCAAGTCACGAAGCAATGAACGGTGGCACGCAACCTGCTGTATATTTTTGTATAATTAATAACTTGAAATATTAATGAACAAATTGAACATTACAAAACGTAACATCACGCCTGTAATACCCGAAGGGATAAGCAGAGGGGTGTAAAGTCCCACTACCACGTTTCACCCATTACTTTTAAGTCCTATGGAATAAGTGATGAGCCTATTTTTCTATACACCGGGCACAATTCCTCCAAGTCACTACCAGAAATTTTTAAATTATAAAAATCCAATAGTATCCGACCCGGGTTTTGAACCTAGGACCGCAGTCGCGCTTGCAACCACTCGACCAACGAGGCAGTCAAAAACATATTGAACAATAAAGAAAAACCCGTTGATATACTGTAGATATAGTTTATTCATCATTATTAAAAATGAAAACTTACTGTTACTAAAATGTACCATAATCAGACATCAATGGAATTCATATTTGGAAGAATTGAGCCGTAACACGTTGTCTTAATTGAATTAGTGTTATAAACATTTTTAATTGTTATGTTACACATATGACAAATATTCAGGTCACATGATACAGGTCACGGTCAGTTCACCTCTTAACCTTGTGTTCTATACCAGATAACAATGTCATAGCTTGAAATAGTTTTGCTCATATCTTGTTAGTTTAGTTCGTATTTGGTGAAGCGTTGGAGTGTACACTCCCCTGTCTACCTTTTCGGAAATTACAGGCGTGATGTGCGTTTTGTTAGTTTAGAAAACTAAGATGCCAACGTATCGCTTGTTAACAGGTTCTGTCCATACATTCGAAACACCGCCATCATCGTCACCGACATTGACATCGTCCTGTGGAAAAAGTTAGAAATGTTAGAAGAGGAGCTTTATTCGTCGTGTGTAATATGGAGAGCTTCAAAACGTGTAGCTTGAGTATCTTACCAGGTTTTCCTTTACGGTAATCGTAAATGCTACTTAGTCTTAATAATGCACATAGTTAACAAAACAGCATTATTAGAAGTGCTAATTAGCAGTCGAAATGTGTGCAATATGTTGCTAGATATATGGCGTACGATCTACCAATATTTAATTAGTTTTTCTTAATTACACTTGTAAGTAATAAACATGTTGGCAACATTTGTATCTGTTATATCTCCTTCATGTTTTCGGTTCTGTGACATAAATCCATCATTGTTTGCAGTTAACTCGGGTTTATCTGAAAATTGAATTAGTATTTCAGATCTATTACTGTTTTCGATATCAATTTATTTATTTCGTATGTATTGCGAATTTTATTTGAAAGCCTTACAAAAAATTCAAAACGATTTTTACGATTTTATATCGCTCTGTTTTATGCGTATTCCAAAACGATTTGCTGTTTCCAAATTTAATTTTAACAGCGATCAAGTTACATTCGATTTAAAAAAAGTATTATGGATATGACAGGCTGGTTACAAAACGTTATCGACGTTAAACAAATATTCGACGTTTAAAAAAAAGTGACACGAACATTTCTCTTCGAATTGTGACTTGGCGGCTACTTGTAGCTTTCTCTACTGTATAAAAGGAAAGAAACAATTTGAACATGGAACACAAAAAGAATCGCTAACCAAAATGTTTATCTACAAATTCGTGTAACAGAAACACGAACGCCCCGTGCAGCGGTGTTTTTAAATTGGGAACTCGGCTCGTAACCCCTCATTTAAACTGGTATCCATTCAGGTTCACAATAAAAAGTAAAGTTCACGCTTCGAATGACGTTTGAATCAGATAAAGTTAATCGCACGATCTTGATACAATCAACAGGTTTTAAAGTATAACTACCCTGATCCGCCGACTTTGTTTGCCTTTTGAGTGAACACGAGTTGTTAAGAGGCAACCTTAAAACCCAAACCTTTTGTGTCAACTTCACTACCATAAACCGTTTATTGGAACATTATGTTTGGGAAACGCCGAAATGCTGTAGGTATATACTACATGGTTAATTGTTATCGAGATTCCCGACACAAAAAAATTTCTATTTCTTTCTTCTATTTTCCCGACCTACATTCTTTAGCTACCTCCACTACAAGCGAGATTTGTTTTTATTATAATATTGATAAACTTTTTCAATTTTCATTCAATTTTTTTTCAACTACAATAACTTAATAAATGTTCATTTCACGGTCAATAGTCAGAACATTTGGATAATTATTTGTCTATTAAATAACAGATACAAAATTGTACGAACGCAAAGATACTCAGACAACTAATCCCAGAGTGAAAAACGAACAACGATATCATAAGTGCAATCCTCATTACATCCAACTATTTACGATGATACTCTCCCTTTAGCATAAGGACATAAAAATGCTTTGTGCACTATATATAATATCTCCTGCGCACATGAAACGAAACTTAGTTTTGTCACGGAGTCTACACGATAAACATAGAAATTTTTACTTTGTTCAAAATGCCCAAACGTACGGGAAGTGAATCTAGAAATGATTTGGAGAGCAGTGACGATGAGTTTTATATGGATTCATATAGTAGTAATACTGATAGAAACTTGGACAGTGATAACACTCGAATAGATAGAAGATAGTAGTGATAGTGGTAGTGACATTGTAATTCATAAGCAAAAAAGAATTCCACCTTTGCCGCCCAGTTCCAGTAGCAGTAGCAATGAAAATGTCGATGAAATTGCTGATACTTTCGGACCGTGGGAAGACGTTACTCACCAGGATAATGAACATCGGAGAATTGCTTTTACGAGTGGTGACAGAAATGAGGGACCACATATTTCTGATAACTGTGTAAATCCCATTGATTTTTTAAATTTTTTTTTACTGACGAACTTGTAAAGCACATTGAGGAGCAAACTAACATTTATGCCCAGACAAAAATTGCGCGACAACGATTATTAAAGCGTTCTATATGGCATAGTTGGGTTGATGTTACCGTTGAAGAATTTCGGGCATTCCTAGGAGTGATCTTGAATATGGGGACAATAACAGTATCGAATCTACAAGATTATTGGTCGCAGTAACACAATGCTAAAATTCCTTTTTTTGCCATCGTGTTTAGAAGAGAGCGTTTCTTCCAAATATTTTGGACGCTTCACCTTCATCAAAACAATCCGAATGATCAAAATATTCAAGCCAGAATTCAGAAAGTAAGCCATTATTTAGAACATTTAGATTCTAATTTTAGAAAGCATTTTGTGCCATCGCGAGAGATTTCTGTAGATGAGTCAGTAGTAGGTTTCAAAGGAAGAATATGTTTTCTAACATATAATCCTAATAAACCTACCAAGTGGGGAATCAGGATATACGTACTGGAAGATGCAAATTCGGGATACGTTTATACAACTCTACCATACTATGGAAGTTTCACTTCTGAGAAACTGCCACGCGTGGACCTTCCAGTTAGTACACGGATTGTGCTAGAATTGTGCAACAAATTATTGGACTCTAACCCAGGCAGCAAAGGATTTCATATTTTTACAGACAGGTCCTATCCCACTAGGAAAAGAGCAAAACGTCCTACTTTCGCTAAAGACAAAACCTTTGTGTGTAGAAGTGACAACTTATTGTTGTTGGCCTGGAAAGATAAACGGGTAGTGACTATGCTTAGTAGTTGGGACATTTCAGGAACAGAGCATGTGTCTAGAAGAGTACGCGGAGGCAATTTACAAATGGTAAATAAACCGAAAGTAATTGTGAATTACAATAAATATATGGGAGGAGTAGATCGGGCTGATTCTTACTCTGCTTTCCTACTGTTTTTTGAGGAAGTCAGTAAAATGGTGGAGAAAATTATTTTTTTGGGGCCTTGAGTTATGTTCCATAAATTCATATATACTATATAAAGAAGTCCAGAAACGCGAAAATAAACGTGCAATAACCCATTTGAAGTTTATTCGTCAGTTAGTGGATGAGCTCGTAGGAAAATTTAGACAAGCAAGGCAAAACCCTGGAAGACCATCCTCCGCCCATAAGAAAGAGCGGATAAATGGAAAATTGCATATTTTGCGAGAAATCGGGAACAAAAGAAAAGATTGTGCAGTGTGCTCTAATGGAAATGTGAAAGGTGGAAGGCGTGAGACACGTTATTTTTGTGATTCATGGAAGCCAGGTTTACATGTTGGTGACTGTTTCGAAAGATACCACACTCTAAGGGATTATAAAGTATGATTTTGTGTACATATGTATATGTAAATATAAATGTATGAACATTATATTTTTGGGTTGCTCTGCTACGATGTATTTTATAAAAACTTGTATC
>DWJK01003384.1:0-13208 GCA_018248815.1 Croniades pieria auraria
ATTTCAGTATTTTTTAGTAGTGGCTCGGAGTATGGATCTGTGCCCGGTGTATGGCAATAGACTCACCACCTATTCCATAGTGAGATGTAAACGTAACTGGTGAAACCTGGGAGTGTACTACACTTCTCTGCCTACCCCTTCGGGGATTACAGGCGTGATGATACGTTACTTTATTATTGTTATTATCGGTTTATACGTGTTTGATGGCTTAAATGCTTTTTAAGGTATTACTCGTTCTTTAATATAATACGTAATATTACGCTTGTAAACCCAGATTTTTTAATATAATGATCAGCATAAAAATATTATTTTTATAATTATACCCACCTACATACTGAATATATGTATGTATGTAATTCGAACTTACAGACAAGATCACAACAAAGGTTAAATATATTCTTAAATAATAATAAAGGGTACCAATAATTCATATCGCTTATAACCGGAGTTAATAGCAAAAGGGCCACAATAAAACAGGGCAATAAGTCGAGCGCGGTTCGAGCTCACACGACTCGAACTCATTTGTCATATGCAACAAAGGTGACTGACTGGATACATCAAAGAACAGCTGAAGATCAGCAGTTGTGTAAGGCAGAAATTGTGGAGGTATTAAAACTAGTTGGTAATAATATTTTGCCCTCATAATAGGCAGGGTAAATATTACGGATCTTTTTTTAAGTAGAAATAGGCTCGCGTTTGACTGCAATCCCACCTGATGGACAGCGAGATGAATCCTAGGATGTATGTAGTACGCTCGCCTAGAAAGTACCTATTTACTCTTCTTTTGAACAATTCCAGGTTATACGAGTCGGGAAAGATGGACGCCGGCAGAGACTTCCACTCCTTCGCAGTTTGTAGCAAAAACTATTTAGCGAATCGCTTTGTCCTGCTTATAGGAGTGTCTATCAGATGCGGATGGTAGCCTGCGGTACCTCTGGACGTCCAGTGGTAACTGGGGGCACGTGGAACTAGACTGGAAAGTGTATCCGATAAAAGACTACGAGAAAAGATAAAAATATAAAAAAAAGATCTAAAGAATAAATGGAACGAGTTGTAGGAAAAACATAGTTCACGTTACTATATGTGTCTAAAAAGTAGGACAGATCTGTATGGATACAGATATTTGGCACTTGGTGGTCTCCGCCTACGCCGTAAAGGACTAGCAGTTGTAATAATATTATAATAGCAATATTGATAACCATAGGTATTTATAAATAACTAAAAGCATTAAATATTACTGATGAGAAATATTTGTGTATGTCAATCATTGTATTAAGGATCCCATCACACTGGCGTTTTTCACAACAACAATATGAAAAACATTGACTTGATTTAATACTTATGCTACACTTAAAGATCTGACCTTTAAAAGTAAGACCGCAAGAAATTGAGCTCCATAATCCCCGATCTCACATACGGAGACTCATTTATCAAAGGCCACAAAGAATGTTGGATTGAATTCTGCAAAGTTACAAACATAATATAATATAACTAGTTTGGCAGTATTGCTATTATTATTATTTCGTCACGCCACGTCTCTTACGTGGAAGGCAGAGAGCACCGAGTGCCTAATATGTAGGTATATCATTAAAGACCTGACTTGCTTGTTAAACATTCATGACTCTTTTCGTACATATTTAGACATCATTGAATTGTATATACGTAATTGAAAATCTAATATTACTTGTTTAAAATGTTAATAGTGGTCAATTAAGCCTATAGACATCGCAACCAATCAAACAGAACTAAAGTCACTTTAATGATCTATCGTGAATATCTGACCTAACGTCTAATTTGGGATTCTGCATATTGTTACAATGTTATATTTTGTAGATCCTATTTTTAAGATCGTTTATAATATTAACAACATCAATGGATTAAAATCTATTTCGATTAATCTGTAATAAAGAAAATGTTATCCATTTCTTAATATTTGCTTTCCACCCATAAGTACCTATTACAATTCACACATACTTAAGTTTTTTATTTAAAATATAATGCATATTTGTATATTTATCTTAATGACTTTGCTATCACGAAGGTAGACACGCAGAGACCTACATAGCCTTTGACGTCGCAAAGGTAGTTGTCATGTGACCGATATGTACTGGACTTCACCTTCACTGGACCTACGTAACAACATAAAAATTATTTATTTTTCAGTTGATAAAAGAAATGTCAGAACATTCTGATACCATTACAACTCTTGTTTTCTTGCAGTACCACGATTTATTAAACAGAACATTACGCCTGTATTTCCTAAAGGGGTAGGCATAGGAGTATAGTATTTTACCTTTTCACCAGCTATGTGATACATTCCATAGAGTTAAAGGTGAATAGGTTTGGTAGACAATTCCACTCAAATGATGTCTTGATGCCCCACTTTTTATACAAGTTTAGGTAGTGAAATTTGCTGCCAAGTTACCATACATTTTATCATAATAAATCGTATAGATAAGTATAATATAATAGTGTAATTAGAAGAATCTCGTATCAAATTACGAATTAAGATACCCATTCTAATGTCTTTTTCCTATCTGTACATGGAATCTCTATTGTGGTATTGTCTTGGCGATTGTAGCAAGCATTTTGGCCTCCGAAATACGCTTTTAAGTTTTATCTTGCGTTGGTCCCTATCAGAGACCCGGTATGTCTGTCTTATCAGTTACACACAGACGTATAAACCAAGAAATGTAGCACACAAGTGAACAAAGTCATTACCAAATTAACGATATTCAGGTGAAGAAAAAACCATTTAGTAAACAAATGGTTTACCGTGTGGTCGCGTTAGTGTTAGTACTCAAATCTGTGTCAACATATTAAGAACTGGTAAAAGGAGTGTGTAAAGATAATTTATAACATAAAATGTCATCCGCAACCCCTTCTCCGCCGCCGAGTGTCCAATCGGATGAAGATTCTAGAGATTCAATATCGTCAGAATTTTCCACGACCGACCAAACAAAACATGTCTTGAACATGTACGAGACATCTCAGAACGTTTATAAGAGTAATGCACATACATCCCATGGAGTTCAAGATATTCTATCCGATGGCCCCAGCTACAATAGCCAAGATAATGTTTTTCAAGACGGCAAGACAGAAGTTTTAACGGCTATTTCAAATAACTTCGTTCAAGATTACAACTCAAGAGATTCCACTGGATTCAGCATACAAGACATCCTGGGATTACATCAGTCTTATAATACCACCCATACCCACGAGGACTTGCAACCGCGGTACGAATATGAAATTCCTCATTATGAAAATATCAGCAACAGCTCAACTAACAATTATGGATCAGGTACTGAAGACATAATCTCAGAAGAATGCGTGACCATGGATGACAACAATCACATCGGAAATCCAATATTTAGTAGAAACTACGCAACTAACGAACTTGTTAGTAGTCACCAACGAATTAGTGATGATGTTAAAGATCCTGAAAGAGAAATAAGCGAAGCCAGTTTTCCAACTGAGGTAAATTAAGTACAAAGCAATTTATACCTTAATGTTTAAAACTCAAGCGACACAATTATCCAAAATCGCGATTTGAAGACTTCTATCGCTATGTGATTTACCGCAGGCCAACCGGATCCATAATGACAATTTAACTTTGTAGTAGATAGTAGTAATTAAGGTATAGGTTGGACCGACTTTATTACTTTGACAAACTCTGATTGAGCGCGACGTTATATTCTTTGTCAGATTATTTTAATATTTATAGAATCTTCGTATTTCAGACTATTGCTTGGGAAAACAAACCTGCTGAAGTAAACAATTCAATAATTAATACTGAACCCTCATTAATAAACGGTAAGTTTATCGAATATTTTATAAAAATAAATAAAAAAAAAAAAAAAATGTATACTACAATGATAATATTTAAATATCTTTTTTAATGTGTAAGAGGTTGAATATAAAAGTAAAAACGTCTTTAAATATGTTTCTCATTATTATTATTGTACTTCATATTAAATATATTTATAAATATCACAATATTCCATTTCTAGATATGTCATCAGAGTCGTCTTCTTATCAAAAAGGATTCACTAAAAGAGCTCGGACTGCTTACACAAGTTCACAATTGGTGGAATTAGAAAACGAGTTTCATCAAAATCGGTATCTGTGCAGACCGAGACGAATTGAACTTGCTAACTATTTGCAATTGTCAGAACGCCAAATTAAAATATGGTTTCAAAACAGACGGATGAAATATAAGAAGGATAATAAACATAACAAACCATCTTCTTCAGTGGATGACAGCAGCCCGACTAGCTCTAAAGATCTATCACCTAGTCAAGACCATAAAACAAGTCACGGAAGAAGCTGCGGGGGTCACGACCGCCCCCGGCGATTACTAACAGACAGCCATGCGAGTCATCATAAAGTTTACCTATCAACGAACGATACTCTTGCAAGACCACCAGAATACTCTACCATAAACACCTTAAAAACTGTCATAAAAGGTCCGCAAAATACCATGGAACTTCCGGCGTATACGCCGAATTTATCCTATTCATCGTATTACACAGGTGGACCGACCAGAACAGCTTACTCACCTATGTCCGAAGTTTATCGCTATGCCAACGATGATTCATTGCAACCGAATTCTACGCTACCGTCGCTATCGTCGGAGAGCTACGTTCCAAACGGGGTTAATTTGAAACTCAGCGATGACAATATGATACGTTATTCTAACGGGTCTCCATATTACAATTCGCTCCCGACTAGTGCAGTTATGCAATCAGGTGTGTCTGATGGTTACGGTTTTGCTACCATACCATCTATAGCAACATCCACATACGAAGATAGCACTTTGAACAGTAGAACAAATATGGGACTGCCTCAGGATACGTATTTTTCATATCTAGCGCCAGACAGTTCTAGTCAGTTACCGAGTACACCAACAAATAAGTTCTCGTCTTACATAACTTTGTAAAGAAACGAAGAGTGTAAGGATATAAAAAATGTAAATATAGCTGTAATATTTTAAAGATATTTTTTGTTTCCTTGTGAAAATATAATGTCAATCTATACAGTATATAAATATGTGCATATTACGTACATAGGATTTTTAGTTTTATTAATGTCACTTTATTTTGAAATATGTTGTAACTGCCTGTTTTGCCAGATTTTGTTGTATTATATAGAAATACAGATTATACTCGTAGATATAAGTTTTTCAGTATCAATAAAGTAATTTTTTACGTATTTTTTTACCCGCTTTTATTATATGTTACGGAAAAAGTTTTGGATATTTGTTTAAAAAAATGTAGTTACTGTATGATTCTAAATAACAACAATGTTGTTATAACTTTTTTTTTTTGAAGCCCAATACTAGTGTTGCAAAACTAACAAAAACAATTTATACGGAGTGGTTAAAAAATTCGACTCCCTCGGTCTCCTGTCTGCTGCTAAGAAACGGTGTATTTTATGTTTTGAAGGTATTTTTACTGCTAGGTCTACTAAAAGCAGCTTCACTTCATGTCTTTTTATTCCTTCACTGTCGAACACTAATCTCATCTAAGAATGGAAAGGTTAGGGCCTGTTGCTATTTTTGCTCATTCTAGCTATTTGCTCTGAAAGCGTTTGAAGTTTTCCAATTAGAATAATGTTTTGGCGTCTTCTTAAATTAAATAATTTACTATATTAACTACAGAAAATTCAAGTACAACATTTAAAGTAATGGTTTTCTCATCAACAGACATAATTAATACAGTATAAAAACAAAATGCTAACTTTACGAATATTCTGAGATAATTTTATTATTACCAACGAAAGATTTATGAAATGATGTTTCTAGTATAATAGTAAAACAGAAATACACAATTTAAGAAAAAATTAATAAATATTCCTATATTGTTTACATTGTCGTGTTTTAATTTTCTTAACTAAATAAATAAATAATAGAACAATTAATTTTGTCACGTCGACAATATTACTATTATTAGCTAAGTTACACAGATAAAATTGATTGAATGTCAATGAGTCGTTGCAAGGATTCCTCGGGTTTTGATGGTGTCCAATTCATAAACTCTTCAGCTTGGCGATTTGTCTCAGGTAGACTCTCTGGCGAGATTGGCTCGTACATTAAATAGCTTTCACTGCGGCTGAGACTATTGTCGTTTTGATATGAAGAAACGTTGTGGTCATGGGAAAGAACAGAATCGATAATGTCAACCAATTCCTTAATTGAATTATTATCAAGCGTAACAAAACCGTATTCATCTGTGGTTTTGTTTATCTGAGATTCAATGTAATCTAGACGAGCTGAATGATTGTCACACATTTCTTCTAATGTCGAGTCTGAGTGACATGCTTCAGATAGGTCGTACTCAGTTACTTGATGTTTATCCTTCTCTCTATTCTCTGTAACTCTTCGACGGTTTTGAAACCATATTTTAATCGCTTTCTCACTAACATTAAGTTTCCTTGTAAGATATAACCTCTCTTCTCTACTCACGTAAGGCCTCCTTTTGAAAACTTCTTCCATTGCTATTATTTGTTCTGTAGTAAAAACAGTCCTTTTCCGTTTTCGTTTGGAAACGCCTTTACAGTTGTTTTTCTGAATTTGTTGATCTTTTGTTTGACTATTGCAAAAATGCTTTCTTATTTCTTGCCCATCATTACGTACCTCAGAGCACATCACTCCCAAATTGTTCTTAGCTGCTTGGTGGATGTAGTCTTGATACTGAAAAATTTATTTTATATAATATATACTTTGTGACTTATAAATGCATGAATACGTATGATTGTATTATATTTACCTCAGGCACATCGTAGTTATTGATGGAATTCGTATTATAATAGCTTTGGCTTTTAAAATTGTTGGTTGGAATAATTGATACGCCGGAATTTGATGTCGAAACACCAAGTATCTGTTCCTGAAATAAAAGGAATGAACAACAAAATGAACAAAAAAAGGAATAAACATTAACATGTCCTTTTAACGAATATGGTCTACATACAAATTCACATACCAAATCATTATATTTGCTTTCTTGCACGAGTTCCTGAAAACCGTTTGTACAGCAGTGATTCTCACATTCCTGAAATAAAAACATATATTAGCAATAAAAGTAATAACACATAGACATCACTTCTAATAACATTGATTTTTATGAAAATGTACCGGATCGTGCAATATCCTGCTAACAGAAGAGTTGAACTGGTTTCTGTTATTCCACCAAACTGTTGTAGTATTTTGTGACGTAGCGTCAACACGTGGATTGCAATGAACAAACATTTTAGGAAAGCACTAAGGTACTAATGGCCACTTATGAACCCTTTACATTTATATACAGAAAATTAAGGCTCATTAAGCACTTCCCTCTCCAAAGCTAAAAAATGTCCCTATTGGCTGTTAATCCCTATTTTGATGGTAATTAAGGGTACCATGCTCATCTGTTGTTACTTACTAATTATTTTATTTTTCTATACTGCACAGTTTTTTGTCTTTTTTTTTTCTTAGTTTTTAATTCTTTTCGTTTTACACATTGAGTGAAAATATTAGATATTTAGAAAGTGTAAACGACATTTATCAATTTTCTTTCTTTGATACATAACCGTAAACAAATTATAAAGATAATGAGATAAATACTTATACCTAAAACTATTTTTATATAATATTTAATGAACTAAGATTTAAATACCTTACTATATGATAAGACAACATAGATTATGTTGATACGATAATCTCTTAAATCGACTTTTCAATTACCATGCTTATAAGATAATTAAAGTCATGTACGCAATGATTTTTTAATTAAATTACATACATGACATTTTTTAAAGCACTGACGTACTTGTTTATGATGACAAAAGAAAATGTAGGCACTTAGACTTACAATTTTGAGGTACCTACGAAAATTATTATAAATGTATGAGGGTAGAAAGAAAAAGTTAAAGTCAAGAAAGGAGCTAATACCATTACCGTTAGTAATCCCGTGAGCATCGAGAGATTTTATTTAGATTTATAAAGTGCTATGTTTCATAACGTTCTCATGACTTCTTTAACTCCGTTGTGTAATACGAATGAGGTGAGTGTAATATACAAGGCGTTTGAGGATCTACTAGTTAATACTTAGGAACAGTGACGAATGTAAATGAAGTACATCGGGTTTGTAAGTCTTAAGATATTAAGACCTCGGTGCTTTCTGCGTACCCCGTAAGGGATATGGCGTGGTGATGTAATAATTATTTGTTTACAGTTAATGTAGAATGTTTAAGCACCAATTGAAAGCAGGAAATTTAGAATATGATTTGACATTAAAGTTTAACCTTTCTTTTGTCATTGTCAGGGGTTTTTACGCTAAGTAGAAGAATTGTTGGGAAAAGCTGTGTAGAAATGTTTAATTAGATTAACCATAAGGTAACATTTCATTTCAGATCTATTGTTGGGAGAACAGGCCATTTAGTAGAGACTGGTCTGAGATAAACCAGGAAAAGCCAAAAGGTAAGAAAAAGTCGTATTATTGATGGAAAAAGTAACAGATATACATTTGGCAAAATATGACAGTAACCGTTCATTATTTACGGCGCCAGTGTACGATGTGTCAACATGACTAATGTTCTGCATTAGTTTATATGTTTTCCCTTTTCATGTATTACAGATTCTAATATAAAGAAAACAATAAAGAAAAAGAACAAACGTAACCGGACAATGTTCACGACGGAACAAGTGAGGACGTTAGAAAAAATATTCGCTCGAACAAAATATATCGACGTCGAGAGGCGCAAAGAAATAGCCGAATGCCTGCAAATTGAACAGAAATGCATAAAAATATGGTTTCAAAATAGACGTATGAAAGAAAAGAAGGAGTTATCGGAAAGTGGTGACTCTGCAAATGAAGGTGTCTCAGAGGCCTCATCACCTCCGCTCGAAACTCCACAGCCTTCAGACCATGTCCCAGATTACCCATACTCTCACCCTCATGTGGACACTCATGTAAGACCTGAACAATATTATTACTATACTCCAAATAATTACTTCAACACAGAATCATCTCAGATTAACCAAAGCAATTATGGAACATCCAACAATCCTGGCGTATACGAAAACCTTGATACAAGTGTATTTAGAAATGAACATTACTCTTTCCATTACTATCCGTCTCAAACAGAATTTCCTCATTATTACAATACTGAATATATTGATAATCAATGTATGAGAAATGTTCAAGATTGTCATGTAAATACGTTTGATATAAATTATATTTAATTATATAAAGACATTACTCGTATATATCGTCATCGTCATCAGCCTATCAAGTCCACTGCTGGACATAGGCCTATGTTATATATTATACCTCTAATATTAGATTTCAATTATGGTTTAAAACTTTTGACCTTTTTATATTTAACGCATTAAATGTTACATTAAAATAGAAATTTGTTATTATTTTAGGTTATAAATATTATTTTATTTCATTTATGTGACTGATAGTAAGTTTTTAAGTTCTAGTTTAAGGTGAAATGTTTAATTAATTTATTTCACGCTATGTACGTCAGTACTCATTTTAAAGTAGGTCAAAATGATTTGATAAATTTCCGTTAAGAACATATTTTTACATTTTAGTTATAGATATTAGTGTAATAATTAAATAAAAATGTATTGACATTTGAAATCTGACTTTCACATTATTTCGTCTCTCTTTTCTCTAACACCTTTTCTTATTTTTGTAGCTGTATGTATTCGATGCTTAAATTTTATTCGATTCTGTTACTCTTGTAAAATATTGTCTTTATTTCTGTAATAAAATGAAATATATTTCTTTAATAAATTAATATCTGTTTCTGTAAAAAAATATAATTTATTCTGTTGCATATTAAAATATATTTCTGTAATAAATTTTTAATATATTTCATTAACATTTAATAAAATTTTACTACACTTTAAACATTGTTTTATTTTATAGTTTCCTCGTTGACATATATATTAGTCTTAACAGACAAGCTTATACTAAACACTAAAGTGAAGAGACATGCAGGCTACATTCAGGTAAGTACGAAAACGTATTTCTGCATTTTATTTACTGTCTTTGCAGCAACTAACATTGTTATTCAATATTTTAATATGACAATCATTCAGAGCTGAGGCTCTATATATCACGTACTATTTATTGTAACAGTGTTAGTTATTATTATATGGTATCGCAATGACATACTGTGGTCGAGATTTGTTCATTGTTCGATCGTAATTCAATGATTTCTTCAAGTGACAGTCGCAGTTACAACTCTGAGTATTGATTTGAGGCATACCACTCGTTGGGCTTTCGGGTGCAGTAACTGGAAAACTATTTGGTGTGATAACAGGCATAACATTAACCGGTTTCCATATAATATTTCCTGCTGAAACACAAGGAGTGAAAATGTTTTGCGGATTACACAATGGTATATATGCAGGACTCAGATTTATATTTCCTTTATGCTTTTGTGCGATTGTTTTATTATTGTTGGCAGATAAGTCTTCAGGCAAATCTTGACATCCACCCGTCGATCCTGGCTGCTTTGACCGTCCCTCAGGTTTATTTCTAATCTTCAGTGTTGGCTTGCTCTTATTCATTCCTTCATTATTATTTTTCTCCAAGTGTTTTACAAATTTCAAATAATTATATCCTTTATTAAGATTAGATTTGATGAAATTTGCTTGTTCTTCCATAACTTTTCTATCAATATCCAGATTCTTAGTATCTTCTACTGTATACGGTTTTTCGATTCCATTTATTTCTTGCCTCAAAGTTTCGAATCTAATCGATTTAGAATTGTTCTCGTTTCCGCCAACATGATACAAATTAATGTTGTCCTTATTATACGACATTACTGTGTCTAACGAGTATTGGCGGTCGTTAGCTGATGGCGAAGAATGTACATTATTTAATGAATTGTTAGTAAACTCCAAATTATTAATTACATTATTGTGACGATCAACGTGGTGTTCTAAATTAACCGATTCTTTCTTTTCTTTCATGCGACGATTTTGGAACCATATCTTAATCGCTCTCTCTGGAATATTTAACACGTTCGCAACTTCTTTTCGTGTGGTGTTTCCGATGTAAGGACACTTCTTGAATTGTTTTTCTAAGTAATTTATTTGTCCTGTGGTGAAGGCACTTCTGTATCTTTTGACTCTTTTTGCTTCACACTGGTCCTCTGGTTCGACCTACGATAGATAATGTTACAGTATTAATAAAAGATCCTTAACACGCCCTTCGAAAGAATTTGAGAGATAAGGAATAAAAAATTTAAGTTCATCTTCAGTTGGGTTACCGGCTCCAACAATAAGTTAAAACTGTGATATTTTGTAATATACAAAATAATGTACATTATAAGTACAGGTTTACTTTATTTCTCGAAGCTATGTAGTTCGTTTTATTTATATAGATAATAAAAATTATTTACATATTACCTGATTATTTATACATGTAATAAATCTGTAACTGATCGCTGTCCGTACTTGGCAAATACATTTAAAAATTATTAATGGGGTGCCTTTATACACGCAAGAGAACCCAAAACAATGTTTTTTCATTTTTTCTGTTTGTCTGTATGTTTGTACACGCTAATCTCAGAAACGGCTTATCCGATTTGAATGCAGTTTTCAAGATTATATTGTGATGGTCTTCACTTAACATTTAGTGTTTTTTTTATTGAAATCGGGTAACAAATAAAGACGTTATGTCAATTTATTTTTTCAAAACTTACGAAATCTCGTACGAAGTCCCGGGCACAGCTAGTACTTAAATATAATGTATCTATTTAAAGTTAAATATAATAAATATACCCATATGAGAACAAATACGAATCAGTTCAAAGTTTCGTAATGTAAACAAAACAATAATAATAATAGGGGATGAAATAAACAATTCAAATGTATTTGGTAGACCGTAATACAGTACTTTGATTCCTTTGATATTGTTGGGGTAATTCTATTTTCGTTTGTAACCACTTTGTAAGGGTTTATATTTAATGTGGCGAACGAAACAATGACTTAATAAGAGAATTATGTAATCAATCTTTTAATAGTATTAAGAAAATATATCTACTTTGGGTATGTCCCGTATATGACACGTAATATGACAATGAGAGATATAACAAAACGTATTATGTACAAAAGCGGGCTTAGTCGTTTCATTTTAAGAACATAACTTAGAATATTCGTGTAGTAGAGTAGGAAAATCACTTTGAGATCTTATGACGCTGTTTTCTTACCGAATAAAACACTACCTTTAAAAAAAATTGCCAAGCATCAACACAAAGACCATCAATCTTTACGTCGTTCCACTTCTGGACATAGGTCGCGTCTCCTTAGGGGAAGGTTTGAGCCCCAATTATGTAAATTTCTAACCAAATAGATTCTCAAATTTAATTCTGGGACGACAGTTATATCGAACAGTGGAACTATAGAAGCGTTCGTGTTGATGTTAATGAAAAGCTCTTTAGTTTTAGATAACATTTCTATCTGTATTAAATACGTTTTGCTCAAATTTGCTCAGGCAACACGTGATAGAATTAATTTAGCGACCTGGACAATAACTAGCGGTAGACAATGTTGCAAATGTCCTACGCGACAGTGAATATTTTCCATCGAGTTGTTTGTTAGCTTGAATTTATAATCAAAACTGCTTTATTGTAAAATTGCCCACCATATTTAAAAATTGCTCTATCAACATCATCAGCCTGCTCCCGTCCACTGCAGGACATAGGCCTCTCCAATAGCACGCCACTGAGCTCGATCTTCAGCTCTTCGCATCCAACCACTGCCAGCCATTTTGCGTATGTCGTCACTCCACCTAGCTGGAGTGTGAAAACCGACTGAAATTGCTTCATGTATATAAATTTATTTTTCAATGTATTTGTATTGTGACACTATTCATCAGAGTTTGTTACCATAATCACCACGAAAGTTTTTTATCATAACCATAATTTGCGGAGGGTCGGGTGTTGTGTCACACCTTGGGAAAGGCCTACGTCCAGCGGTGGAACGGTAAAGGCTGATGTGATGATGATGTTCATTATAGATCGTATAACATTAAATCTGTGTCTCTACCCTATAAGGGAAGCTTTTAACTAATATCTATAAGATAAATGTTGTAAGTTTAAATATCACTTGCTAACGGTGAAGGAAAACATCGTGAGGAAACCTGCATGCCTTAGAATAGAAAATAAAAAAATGTTTCTATGGTGTGTGAAGTCCGCCAACCCGCACT
>DWJK01003385.1:0-13205 GCA_018248815.1 Croniades pieria auraria
ATCGGGATGGGGACGATGAAGCCCTATCTGCACGTAATGCCGACGCAATTATTTTCTCATTTACTTCGTTTTCAAATTCATTTATATGGTACGATTACGACATTAAGAACTAAAAAGTCGTACGATATTGAGCATTGATTTCATATTATTTAGCTGGCCTGTTTTCCGTTCACAAACTTAAATTTGCAAAAAATACTTATATTATACTTACAATTAGTTAAGCTATGACAAAGTGATAGTGAAAAATAGCCTGACATTTGGTCATAAGGTTTTTTAAGACATGTATATGATCTATTGAACATTGATGCTTATCACCTTGAGACAAGACTGGTGTCACTTAATGACAGGATAAAAGGGCTCGTTGGCGATGATTATGAACACAATATTTAAATTGACAGCAGAAATGTATTAGAGTCAGTGAACACTAAAGCACTGAATGCACGATTTTATAGCCTTTAAAAACCAAAAGGAACTTGTCGTAATCGTCGCGTTGTAAATAATAAATTCAGCCGAACGGAGTTGTCAAAGCGATGAGAATTTTGATCGAAAACGGCGGGAGAAAAAAAAATCAAAGTGAAGTTTCCGTACAAGAATGAAGTTATAAAAAGGCATATTTTTCACAATTATGACACCGTCAGGTGGGCGTGACGGCTGTACCACACCGTGTACTATAGACACCGGTATTGGGGTCGTGTTTTTGCACGCTCTTAAAAGCTGCCAAACTTGGTCTACAGGATGATTGGAATATATAGTTACTTGTTTCGTCATAGGAGATGCATCTTTTTATGATTTAATATCGATTTGTTCCGTTCAGGAGACTGAAATGTAAATACGAGGCTAGTTGATATAAAGATTACATTTTTGTACAAACAAATCTACCTCACCGACAAAATGTGTTCGCACACAATTAAAAATAACAACGAACCAAGTATAATGAAAGCAAAAAACCCAACCGAATGAAACTTGCAAGTAACACAAAAGCAAAAATAATACGAATCCAAACACCTTGTACAATGTCAAATTCCATCTCGTCAGGCCCTGTTTGTGTTAATGACGTCACAACCCTTGCAGCGCCGCGCACAAAACGTTATACTTTTGTTCTTGAGTTTCTTATTACCGAAAGAAATGAATTTTAAGAAAGTATTTTTTAAAATGTTCAGGTTTTAATTTTGTTTCTTAGCGTCGCTGCTATATTTTTAAACCACTCATTATTTATAGTAATTAGGTATATTGCTGTCACCAGCAAGCCTAAGATATCACTTGCAGCAACGGTGAAGGAAAATATCATAAGGAGATCGGCATGCCTTAGAATTTTCCACACGATGGAGTTTTAAGTTTGCCAACCCCTAGTTGAGAAATATAGATCACTAGGTATACCACTAACCTATAACTTTTGAAATACTGAGTCATGTCGAATAGTGAAATGATAAAAAGGATAGATGTTGCTAGAGCATATTCTAATACCTTTCACTGGGTTTCGAAGTGCAATTACCTTTTTCTCACCACAGTCACCGATTTACCGGTTTCCGGTTTAAATATTAAGTAAATAAAACTAAGATCTCAGTCAATTTTTGATGAAAATTACGCCAGACAGTGGTGCGAAGTACTTAACGTCGCTTGACTGAACTTCTTGCTGTGACGTTTTTGGAGCACTGCAACAGTTTTTTCAAGAAAACTTTAACAGAATTTCTCATTTTACGATTATATAGATCTTTATAAAGTCTAATAGTGTAATTCCGCATCCACAAGCTTAAAATTAGCTTCGTAGTATTCAGGTTCTGATTTGTGAAGTTCACAAAAAATCAAGTGAAAAATCACTTTACATTTACACTTTTTATTTTTATTTTATCATTACGACTGATCCCTAGTGGGGTAAGTAGAGAGCTTTGGGTGCCAAATAGCTCTATCCTTACACACATGACGTGTTTCCTCTACATTATTCCCTTGCTTCATACACCCATACAGGTTTCGAAGACTTACGACTCCCAGATCAACCAGTACCTGATCTGTTTTGTCAAAATAGGCAACATAATATATTGAAATAATGCAATTTGAGTTAAATGACAAGCTGCAAGTAGTTTTTACTAGAAGTTAAAAAGCAAACATAGTTAAACTACCCCTAAAACAATACATTTCCGCTAACCGTGTAACAGGGAGGGTACACGAGGGTGGCTAATAGAGCAGTAGTAACAGAATCGATTCGTTAATTCCGACTCAGGGCACTAGTGTACATTTGGGCACGATTATTAAGTTTTTGTGCAGTTGCTTTTTTTGTTGTTGTTGTTGTCGATCAGTTGTTTTTGTTGTGCAGCGGTTGCATGCCAAGAGCTGAAGATCGAGCTAAGTGGCGTGCTTTTGAAGAGGCCTATGTCCAGAAATGTTATGTATCTAAGGGTTTTGTACATTTGTTCCAATGGTGCAATTATTAACAAAACAATTTTTGTTTGGGTTTGGAATATATGCCCCACATTTATATTAAACGCCGCCATTTCTGTTCTGAGAAGTAGCAAGGTCTTTTTCCCTTAACTCGAATATAATTGGTGCATACTAACTCATACTCAACTAATATTACTGCGGTTATATTGGTAATAACATTACACACATTGCTTAGAACACTCATAAATATTATAATCTTTTTTTTACTGTGTATATGACTGAACATATTTCATAACGGTTAGGTTATTACAATTCTAATATTGACTGAGACTTCTATTTTTATTTAAAAAAAACTATGCGATTTCATACAATATGCCCTGTTTCACTACACGTAAACTAAATTTAACTCCCATAACATCTTTCATAATCGTTAAAATAACGGTTTGTAATAACTCAGTTGTACACTGCAGTTCCAGTGATGCAGTTTGATACTAAAAAGATCTACCTATTTCATGCTGTACTATTATTTGATGAAAAACCCCATAGCCCCATGCTAATAGTTGCTACACCGATGATGCAAAAACCATTAGACAAGCGCTCGACTGTTCATAAAAAAACAATCGCCCAGTAGTCGGGTAGGTGCACAATAAAAGTCCGCAAGTACGTAACAGAACACTATAAAGGGCTCGTAAGTCAACACGCATCATCTAAACGTAGGGCTGCCGACTAAGATACATTCTAAGCGTTGTTCTAAACGTTATTCTTCTGTTTTTAAAGATGTGCGATTTTGATTATATATGTACCGGCTTTACTTACGTACGATTTTCGGGATGGCGCGACTAGTGTTGGAGCCATACGAGGTACTTCATCTTGAGCTTTCGCCGATCATTACGACGCCTGTATATATACATATTATCATATGCATAAAAGCTCACGAGACATTTCATTTTGCGTAAAGTGCAAAGTAAAATGTAAATGTAAAGGGGTCCACGTTAGAAATACTCTAATCGATATGTTTGCTTCAACATCCGGTCTTCTAGTGTATTGAAAATATAATTCTAGGATTCAAAGTTTTAAACGCAGAACGTCCGAGCTTTATTAATATAATAGCAATATAAAGGCAAGCAGCCCTAACGGAGCGGCATAAAGTATGCATCGGTAAGGGTTAGCAACGACACAATTTGTGGGCAACAATAAAAAAATCCCTTAACGCAGACAACGGAACTTGTTGGGGTTATCCGTCTTGCTCACCCCTCGCGACAGGTACGTTCATGTAATGTAGATATTCCTTATTTGGAATATTCTATTCACCGGCAAAATACGACTTATTTTCATTATTTTATTGACACTGCGACTGCCTCGTTGGTCGAGTGGTTGCAGTGTGACTGCAGATCGAGAGGTCCCGGGTATGACTCTCGGGTTGGGTACTATTGGAATTTTAGATTAGATTTGCTAGTATAAATGTTGTAGTAGTGACTCGGAGTTTGAATCTGTGCCCAGTGTATGGCAATACGCTCACCACCCATTCCATTGTGGAACGTAAACGTAACTAATGAAACGTGGGAGTGTACGCTTTTCTGCCTAACCCTTCGGGGATTAAGGTGGGGAAAAGACGTTATTTACATCCAAACGTAAATCGAATTTAGTCAGTGATTGACTCAATAAATAATAAATCAAATGCGGTCGCGAAACTGGTGCTTTAAAGAGTAGGCGTTAGTTGAAAACACCATAAATATGAAGGTTTCTCTTAGATGAGATGTCATAAACAATAACGTCCAACGTATCTACGACCTCGCTCTGAACAGTAGTCTAAAGTTAAGGTAGAAACTAATAAAGATATGATTGCCATATAGTAACAGTAATTATACAGAGATTGAATATATATGGATTTCGCAGATACATTTTTTCTCTAACATAGTGAACATGAATATTCCAGGCTACCTAGTGTTCTTGTTTCCTCTATAGCTATATTTCCTTGGATTTCCATTAAGTTATCGTTTCTTGTAAAACTGAGTACCTGTACCTATTATAACCTTTATGAAAAAGAAAATAGAGTAATTTAATTGTCATTCAGGGTCTTTTACAAGCTGCTGTGGCGTATGAACGTATTTTGTAAAGGACACGTCACGTCCATAGAAGTGTACCGGCCGACAATGCACTCATTATTATTTTAAAGGCAGTCGCCGCCGGTCGTCGCTGCGTTTTTATTGAGCGGCGCTCTCGAGCGGGGACTGATAGCATTTTAAATCAGGTTAAGGTCAGAGTGCTGCGCGCAGACTTGAGGAAAGAAAAATATCTCCAGTAAATAATTCAGAATAAGGAAAGTTTGTATACGTAGTTCATAATATAAAATACGTTATTAAACTTCAATAGACTCCACACCTGCTCCACAGTGGGTCATAAAAGTAACAGTTAAACGTGGAAGTATCCTACAATTCCCTGCCTACCCCTTCTAAAAATTTTACCTCCTTTTAAAAATTTCTAAGGTATGGTGTAAAGTAATGAAATAGCTACTTAAATTGTGAAATTAATCCAAGCTCAGTATAATCTTCAAAAGATTGGCAGTCCGCAGGAAGGAGGCCATATATAGAATTATTTCACCATGACCGGTGCGTCTGACTTCGTAATGCACTACGTTACAAGCATGTAAAAGACGAACAGGATTTTCATAGTGTTTTGTACGAAGAGGAAATAAGTACCTTTTTTCATCATGGATTGGGAATAGTCGAGGGGGACTGATTGCATTAATTTAAGTGAAGGTCAAATAACCTATTAAAAAGAATCCTGTAATTGAAAAAAATCGCGATGAATCTCGCTGACTAAACTGACTTCGTCTACTGGATATAGGGTTCTTAACATTAATAAAGAAACCTGGACCTGCTCTCAGCGGTTCCAATAATAATTTAGAATAGTAAGATATAATGTTTGCACATTTTTCGATGTTATCAATTAATAATGATTCCTATCAACTGATGACATACGGTTTCTTCTACATTTACATATCGTACGATTCTAATTGGCTTATTAGTCCAGTAGCTAGAGAATCTAAATCTAATCTGAAGTTCCAAAGGGAAGCATTCCTTTGCAATATCAGATTTTCCTTAAGCGTAATTTGCGAAGCAGTAGAAACAGTTACCAGTTTTGAAACAGTGAAAAGTGCACAAAACCAGACAATGTATTAGGCCCCATAGTAATGGTGGTGAAATTTATTCGTTCTTTGAGTAGCTTTAATATGACTTCATCCCAATAAGTATTGCCTAATTCAAACGACGTATTAAAACGAATGTTGTAGTATATATATAAACCATAAATGGTTTGTGGACATCCGCATCCAGTTAAATGAACGTAACAGTCAACTGTCCATCTGACAATTTTTATTTAGCATCGACCTTATATTGCTGTATTTATTCGGTAATGGCCAATGCCGGGTATTTTTAACTGCAACCCTCTCAAAGGGATACCATTCTGGACATATAATAAAAACCGTTTTAGTAGAATCGCTTCATAAACATTGGCTCAATAAATAAAATGGACCGGACCTGCTCAATTCTGTGTGTTCAATAAAAATACATAGGAAATGTAAAGCGGAATATTGTATGAATTCTTCATTTCAAATTGTATGGCTGGTCATGTTGGGGCATTATCATTTTTAGTGCTTGCCACACTGGCGGTATATTCAGATGGAATTTTTGATGCACTGGCGACACAGGCGCGCTGCGATTGGTCGCCCTGAATATTGTATGAACCAATCACCGTAGTGCGCTTAACGCTGCATTCCAATTTCAAATGATGAAGGCGGGAAACTGTCGACAAAGTAGCTTTTGCAGCGTAACACGGATGCAATGGGCATAATTTGTAACACAGTCACATCTGATCGTGGTAACATTGGAAACGTACGCTCTGGGCTCTAATTTTGTTACCGATACCGATACCCTCTATACTAAGTGCATTACGTTTAAACTGATGGTAATGTAACTCTCGGTAACTTTATTAAATCTATAAGCACATATTCATTGCATTTCAGTTTAATGATGTTCTATTACTAGAAGTGTTTTACCCAGCCGTTTTTATCGCTAGAATACTGTCCGGGAAGACTTAGTGAACTCAGTCATTTACATTCAACGTAAAACAAATGACTGTTCAAGACGACCCCTGGCGTGGTTGGTGAAGACGTGGTTTTGTATATCTCGGATTAGATCTTGGACTTTCAACTAAACTACACTAGAATCGAAAGATCTTCGGAGTCTTACTATTTATTGTCTAATTGAAGCCACGTAGACAATTTAATAGCGAGGTATACAAAAATCACTAGTAATTTTCCCAATTATAAAGAAAGCTTTAAACACGCCTGTATAGTTTATTGCACCAATAGTGTATGTGAATCATTCATTTTTAGGTGGAGCAATAAAATTAACATACCTAATTAGTTTGAAATAGCAGGGTTTGTTCACTTGTGAGCGAAACACCGTTTTGTGTCTGCTGATATTTCTTGTATAATTACATTTTTATGTTAAGTTTTTATTTTATGTCGTGGCATAGAATCATTCGTTGGCTATTTCATAGCTGTTGATCGGCGTAAAAACTTGTCAAGTTTCTCATTTTACGAACTAGAATCGTGGTTGGCTTCATTAAATCATCGACGATCATTAGATATCGTTAAATATTAACTGATACGATCATCAGCGTTAACATTTTGATATAACATTCAACAAATAAAATCTTCAGTTTTGCTTCGTATTTATGTTTAATATATTGCTAGTGGTTCGAAGTCTAGATCTGCGCCCGGAGCCTGGCAAAGTCGTCACCACCTTTTACACAGTGGCACCTTAACGTCACTGGCGGAACATGGGTATGTACTACTATTCTGCCTGACCCTTCTGGGATTACAGGCGTGATGTTACGTTTTCATATTGCTTGTATCAATGTTACTGAATAAATAAGTATTGTGAAGAATTTTGAAGACATGGTGGACTGACGGTATCTGTGCAACTAATTCAACTAAATAGTTAAAAAATTTGAAGCATTCCAAGTCTTGCGTTTAAACGCGGAGTCTGATTACAGTAAACTAAGACATTGTAAAATCCGGTTGGCATAACTCTTTCACAAGCGTCTTACAGTGCGTATGTCATAATGGCAGCTATGCCTTATACTGCGGTCAGGTTCGAGTTCGACTCTTGGTCGCTGACACAATTTGGTTGATTTTGAATTTTAGGTCCGAATGTTTGTAATATTAGACTAGTATTTGTGTCCAAGTCATCTGTAATTAATCTTAATGTGACCGTGCGTAACCCCTTCAGCTCGTATTCAATTATTGGCTACTGTGATAAAAAATACTTAACGTCGTGTTTACATGTACTATTTCATTCCTGTGTATGTAAATCGGAAGAGAATCCTGCCTAAACACTGTAAGTTTCTACTCATTTGTATTGAACGACACTTTTTAACCTGAAAATAAAAACGATAAAAAAGTGATCTATTATTGATGTACATCAAAAATATTGAAGCAAACCGTAAGCTGATGTTAATAATCAATATTTGTTAATGCTAATACAGCTATAACTTACATAGATTTAGGTACAGAACGGACCTAGGAGAACTGTAACTAGTTAAAGCTGATTAGCTTCAGTTCTTAATGACAATAGATACGGCACTGATCTTAATTAAAATGTTTGATAACCCGGCCAACCTACTTTATACCGTATCAAAGTACAGATTAAATAGAAGTACAGCCAAACCATTGTGAAACGAATTTTATAATACTTGCAATGTCAAATTATACGTAAAATTTTGCAATGAAACAGATTAACAATATAGCAATACAACTGGGAGTATACTAAACTCCTCTGCCTACCATTTCGGGAATTCAGGCGTGATGTTACGTAACAATATAGCAATCACATTTATTTTTCATAGCGAATTTTGTTTTGAATTTTCTGGAATGTCCAGTCTCAAAATTGTTATAACAAATACAATATAATATCAGCCGTGGTACTCCTCATCTAGGGGAGGGTCTCGCTCGTATTTAATGGCGCTTCTCTGCTGAGACGGCACACATAATCCGCGACACATTTCATAAAAAGATACATTTTTATTTACACCAAGGTCGTTGTTACCTTCTTATTTTGCTGGAAAATTTAAATAATTTAAAACTATCACACAACTGTCATCTTTCTATTAAGTGTTTCTTTGAAAAAATATTCAATGTATCCAGTGCCTTCTTCTAAATACTAAAAAATTTGGTACGAAGAGACATTTAAAATTTAATTACAAGGGGTTTAGCGGTGTTGACCTGGAACGATAACGGGCTGATAGAATTGGTTTCGTTTTGTTAAAAAAACATGATTGTCAGGAAGATAGGAACGCATTGATATATATTAGTCTAAACAAAAAGACGACCTTCATGTAAATGAAAGATAAATATTTTAAAGATATGACGAAACGCTTAGCACTTCGAAAGACAATTAAATATAAAAAACTAACATAGTGTCTATTGCGCACGCGAGAGAATAGTCTCGAAATAACGCACAAGCAGAGGATACTTGGTCACCGCGACACCGTCATATACAATTAAAACAATACTGCGCTTACACAATCACTCAACTCGTAGGTATTCAATGAGCATAAAACTGCCATTTAAATAGACAATTTACAACAACGCTTCGTATTGTCCGCATGTGTGGGGCAAATCTTTGCAGAATGCCACTTTGTTGGCCATAAAGAGTTATTGTGGGACACAAAGGGACATTGTGTTGCAGCCTTGTCGATTGTTTGTCCCATGTCCCCGTCATAAGTTCGCCGTTCGGTTTACCTTCCCTCTCGATTTGATGTAACTGTTTCTTGTAATGGAATTAAATTTTGAAGTCGCAACTATTTATCGTTACCCAGAATGTTACTGCAAGTGAGTGCGTAAGTCTACAACCTGCTCGCTTACTGCGGAATGAGAAAATGTTTCCTATTTTTTCTACTTCATAACATTGCATGCCTCCGTTGCTGCGTCTTCGTGGTGAGGATGTGGCGTGACAGCCGACGGTGAAATACCTGGGATGTCACATCGATCGCACGTTGAGTATGAAGACTCAGGTGGTTCACGCGATCCGCCAGGCTCGTGCTGCACGTGCGATGCTCCGACCGGTGTTGACGTCATGGCTCACGATCCGTACTAAACCGAAGGTGTACTACACCTACATCCTATCTAGGCTGACGATAGGATGGACAGGCTGACAACAGGCTGGTAGTTAGGACGAATCGCAGGCGCCTGCAAAAACAACCAACAACAAAAGGTGGTTAAGAATTCAACCTCTCACTCCGGGAGTTCTGGGTTCAAATCCATGGCGCGCACCTCTTTACAAATGTGCGTTTTAAAATTTAAATATCACTTACTAACGGTGAAGGAAAACATCGTGAGGAAACCTGCACACCTTAGAATTTATAAAAAAAAAAAATTTAAAGGATGTGAAGTCTGCCAACCTGCACTTGGCCAGCGTGGCAGACTATGGCCTCAACCCTCTCAATATGTGAGGAGACCCATATTCCAACAGTGGAATGACAAATGGGTCGATTATTATGTATTATTTTATTTTTTTATTATTTTCTTTATATAAGGGCCAAGTGTATAAGAATTAAACTTTAGAAGATTTAATTGAAATCTATGCAATTCCAGACTGCCTCGTTGGTAGAGTGGTTGCGAGCGCGACTGCCGATTCGAGATTCTGGCTTCTAATCCCGGGTCGGGTACTATTGGATTTTTCTGATTTAGAATTTCTAGTAGCGGCTCGGAGTCTGAATGTGTACCTGATGTATAGCAATATGCCCACCACCTGTTCCATGGGACGTAAACGTAACTGGTGAAACGTGGGAGTGTACTACGCTCCTCTACCTAGCCCTTCGGAGATTATAAGCGTGATGTTACGATATGCAGTTCTCCGTGATGCGCACATGACGGCAAACCTCTATCATTTTATTCATTCCGATTACAATACTTTCATATCTTAGTTATCTAAATTGGATCAACGTTTTTATCGTCCCTCTAATGGATACGGGTCTCGTTTCAGAATGAGAAAATTTTAGTGGATTGGATTTAAAGTGGATAAGATGTTACAAACTAATTTGGAGGAACTTCTCGTGCTTTGTGATAATATGTCTGCCATCCCCATCCATCTAACTGAAATGTAACGTGACTATACAAACAGGACAGTAGTACTATTTATGAATTACGTAATTATCATTAACCGTTTCATGTCTAACATCACCATAGGGTGTGCTGTGTAGAAAGCGCTGTATTAGAATTTTTTTTCAATGCGAAAACATACGTTTACAAGAAAAGTAAGGACTCGGATTTGGTTGTGAAAATATAACATGAAATATTGTAACAATAATTGTTAGCTCACAGTTATCGAAACTGGTGTCCTTGAGCGCGTACTTGTGGTAAGGTAGACCGCCCAGCTCGCCGCTGCGCTCGTACTCCAAGAACACCGTGCGGCACAGGTCCGGCATGAAGATAGGCAGCTGGCTTTGTTCCGTCAGGTCGTGGGGCAGAAACTCACCCACGCTCCCAACTAGCTGGGAATGAGACATGGCATAATAATTAAATACTCAATAAACTGCCGCCGTATTCAGTGTCAAATCTAATCAAATGCCCTTTACGTACTTAGAGCCGATATTTATCTCTGTATGTATTCGTCGTTTACATCAAAAGAATTCAGAAATCTTTTTGTTCTCTTTAAAGAAGATGAATGTTCCATAGTTTCATTCCATACATTTGGAGAAAAAACTGTATGAAAAGTCTTTCATGATTTGAATTTTTTAAATTCCACTCTAAGTGGACGGTAATATTATATAATAAAATTAATCGACAGCCGATAGTTCACGTTTCTGGCTTCAGTTAGGAGATTGGTGGCTACTTATACGAAATCAGAGAAGTAAAGACTACAACAACGATAGGAAAATTGAGAGGCAGTTCAGGATCGTAAAGTGAGTCAAAAGAATAATACAGTTACCTGGTCTGTTGTTTCAGTGTTTAGTGACACCTGACTTTTGAAACAGGGTTCGTGGTTTCGATTCCCACCCAGGACAAAAATTTGTGGGATCAATACAAGCATCTACATAGCTCACTTTGATCATGTGTAGTGATATCTCAAGATTATTATAATTATTATTTAACTTTGACTGGAATGAGAGTTAGGCGACTACCTTAGAGCATTCTCCTTCGTAAAACGGCAAATGATCCTCGTAATTCCATTTTCGGATTTGCCCGGGAAGAGTTCCACTTTCAACTCCGGTGGACGTCTCCACATACCCGTCTGTGTCCAGCGAATTGTTTCTCTGAAAATAATATTATCATATGTACACATTTCCACGGTTACTTCCCAAAATGGTAGGCAGAAACTGAAGGTTTCCATATTTACCAAATTTTTGCATTTTGTACTTTCGTCAAAGTTATCATATATGCTCGCCTGGAAAAGATAATGCTTCACCTGATCTTCTACTAAGGTGCATCCGATTTGGTCGCTTAGATCTACCTCTTCTATTCGCACTCATTCACAGAAATAATGTCCTGCACGTTCGCACACATTTCTAATTCTTTTATTTTTATATTTTTCCTTTGTACGATTTTCTTTGTATGCACAAATAATTTTTAAAGTACAGTTACTGATGATGCTGTATCATCATCAAGCTAGAGACTTTCATCGTTCCACTTTTGGACATAGGTTTCCTCTCAGCAAAGGGTTAAGACATATTCTGCTACACTAGCCAAATGTGAGTTTGCAGAAGGCACACGCTTCACAGAACATTATTGGAAACTAAAATGTGCAGGTTCCCTCACGACCTTTTCATTCACCATTACATTTACCGTTCTATTACCGTTCATTTCCCGTTCATTTACCGTTATATATACTGTACATACATTTACAATAGTTTAATTGCTAACTATATAATCAGCATGTCATTTAAATAATTCGCACACTATTTTACTCTCTAGGTTACTTTAGCTATGCTGTTCATTAAAGGTGAAACAGATATACAATATCAAAATATAACGTAACGTCACGCCCGTAATCTTCGAAGGGGTACGCAGAGGAGTATAGTACACCCCCAAGTTTTCGCCAGTAAAGTTTACGTCCCATGGAATATGTGGTGAGTTTATTGCTATAGACCGGGCACATTTCTAGACTCCGAGTCATAACTAGAAATCCCAAATTAGAAAAATCCAATAGTACCCGACCCGTGATTTGAACCCAGGACCTCCCGATCGGCACTCACGCTTGCAACCGCTCGACCAACGAGGCACTCCAATATCAAAATGTGTTATCAATTTCTCTCAATGTTGAAAAGAAATGTGGAATATCCAGTATACAGATAACTGATAAATGATTTGAGGACGTCGTATACTCATATTCCAAATATAAAACACTTTACCGTGGAATATTTTATAAGAAATCGTACATTTCTTTCCTCTTTACCATTTCCTTTTTTTTTAATGTGTTAGATATGTTTATGGATGGATGAACTTTTCCTTTCTCTAATTTTATCAAAAAAGGCCGTTGTGACGAGAGTGAAGCAAACGTTTAAGACATTCAATGGATTTCTTCCCAAAAGAGTTATTTAATCAATATATTAGTTAATTTTCTTTTGCAATTTCAACCGTAAATTGTTACCTATGAAATTAATTTTTTTCCTCTCGAATTCATGTTTGTTGAGATGCTAAAAGTAACGCATGGGAATAAGGATATCATCATCATCATAATCAGCATACTCCTGTCCCCTGCTGAATATAGGCCTCTCCAATGGCACGCCACTGAGCTCGATCTTCATTCAGCTCTTAGCATCCA
>DWJK01003386.1:0-13205 GCA_018248815.1 Croniades pieria auraria
CCCAATCCCGGGTCGGGTACTATTGCGCCCGTTGTATGGCGATAGGCTCACCGCCCGTTTCATGGGACTTAACTTAACTGACGAATCCTGAGAGTGTACTACACTCCTTTGCTTACTCCATCGGAGATTACAGGCCTGATGTTACGTTATTCTTTTGTCTATTTAAGCTGCTTACATTACCTTCGTCCATTTTTAGCTATTACAAAATGCGTTTCTGGGTTAATTTTATAATTTTGAAACTAATATATTTATAAATATTATTACCATATTGTTCTGGAACGGCTTGGATGCATAGGCTAATACCAGATTATACCTGGAGAAAGATTATATCCATTAATCTACGAAAGCAAAAATGGCTAGACAGACGAATATCCTAACAAATCACATTTATGCATAGCATAACTGACAATAATTCATAGTTAAAAATATCTGTATGGCAATAGGTTCACCACCTATTCCGTGGGACTTAAACGTAAGTGGTGAAACGTGGGAGTGTACTACACTCCTCTGCCTACTCCTTCGGAGATTATAGGCATGATGTTACGTTTTAAAAATATCAACATATGTCACAGCAAATCGTATTCTGAACTAAATACATAAAATCATCCAGATACATACACTCACATATGAATATACAAATGTTATTCGAAATTGACAATTCTTATGAACAAACTATGCAACACATTTGATGAGACCTAAACGAAAAGATACGATCTAACGGAAAGCTTGCATTAACTACTCGATTCGTTATTATTGACAGCTTAAAAGAAATAGTGTCACACTGACATTAACCGTTGACATGTGACATTGACACAACAAGTATTCACACACTATTAAGGTTGTCACAGACGGAGCTGTGTATCTATATATATAAAAATCAATGCTACTTTTCGTTGAAATTTTATAACTTAAGAACGGGCACACCTATCCAAACCAAATGTTTAGGCTTTGTTCGGACTATTTAGAAGATGGTTTATGTGAAGTTTGCACAAAATCGGTAGAGCGGTTCTTCATTTACCACATTTTTTGTATTTGTAAATGGGGATTTTACTGTCAAATTGAACCATTTTTCAAATGGAGATTGGGCTGTCAAATTTAAACTTTTTTCAATGTTGACAGTAAAAGCATGTTGTTATGTCATTCATGCGGTCATCTCATTTTGGACATGCTTCGATTAAAGCAAATTTAATTTTCACTTTTATACGTAGCGAAGCACGTACCGGGCCGCTAGTATGTCATATATAAAAATTGAATAGGTACTATTTAAAAGAAAAAGACGGCATTTTTGTACAATCTACCAGACAACTCAATTTAAAGTGATATACCTATTCATAAATAAAAATAAAATCGCTTACTAATTGAAGAACATTAAAGAAAGCATATCCACGTCCGTTATCTAGTATTAATTTAAGATCAACTTCCAGGATATTTGTTGCACTACAAACAAGCAGCAGATACAGAGTGGCACAGTGTAGAAATATCTCCAGAGGTCACCACATACACGATGGACATGCTTAAGTGCGGAACTACTTATAATGCAAAGATCCAAGCGCAGAATAAAGTTTCTTTGGGACCTCCCAGTGAAGTTTTGACTGCGAGCACCAGGGGTGGACGTAAGTAAAACCTGATATACGTTTTTCCAACGAATAGTATGAAAAAGGAGCATATCAGCTCAACGTCAAGAGTTTTATTATTTGGTCATCATCATCCCAGAATTTAAATGGATTTAAATCTTGGCATTACAAACATTCATCTAGTCAGTTCACAGAAATTGTCTTAATTTTTCAATAAAATATTATATTTACAACTTTTATATATTTATTGTAGGCCCCAAACCGCCGAAAGCGGAAGAACACGTGCACATGAATGCGACGGCCATAAAGATTAACTTCTACGCGTGGAGGAACGGTGGATGTCCTATTCTGGGCTTCCGTATCTCTTATCGGCGGATGGGTGATGAGCATTGGATTAAGGTACGAAACAGATGAAGAAGTGCCTAAACGTGACACCACGGTAGGACAAGAATTATTCCTGTAGCTTTGAATAATATATAGGCAGCATTGTTAGAACATGGTCGTCCGACATAAAAAGATCAATTTTTGGTGATAATGTATTATGGTCTACTATTCGTGTCAATTTATCGAAATCTCGCTTCTATATGCTTCAATATGGTCGTTAATTTCAAATCCTGCATATTCACCTTCATAGTTTAAAATTTATAATAACCTGACAGGTCGGCGATGCCCTAAGTGCTGCTAGTCACGTGGTGGGGGAGCTGTCACCGGGTACCTGGTATGAACTGAAGGTGGATGCCTGGAGCGATGCCGGTACAGAGACAGTCACGCTTCTGGTTGACACGCACACCTTAACTGGAGGTATGTATTTGTATGAATAAAGTTTCTAATGTATTTCTTCTATATGAAACGTGTCATTTTAACTAGTAAAATATGCATAACACCATAATTGGGTATGTTGATAGCATTACCAAGGAACAATAATGAACTGAATTTTCAATCTCAGAAATATTTCATTTTCCAACATTGATTTTTTAAATATTTCCTCCTATTCTACATTGTCGTCTACTAGGTCGCATACCTCCGCCCAGTTCTGCGACGCCGACGACGGGAGTGGCGCGCACAGCCGCGCTGCGCACCGTGCTAGTGTCGTGCGCGGCGAGTGCACTCGTGATCGTTGCCGCACTCGCTGCCTTGCTGTGCTTGCTGCATGGGAAACGAAAGTGAGTTTTATTGCGTATCATAATCATATGCCATTAGCAGTTTTACTGAATCTCAGTACAAATTATATTTACGAAGTTTCATTCAATTTCAACACTTGTGACATTGTGGATTATCTATTTTGCACTCTTTTGCAGATTCTACTGTTTTTCAAATGACCACTACCTGCGTGAAAATAGGAAACTTAGTGAAAGTAACGAAGCTGAGAGAGAAAAGCTAAGGGAAGGACAAAAGCTATACTCGTCTTCTTCAATTAACGGAAATGAAAAATCGAATGATGACTCCTCGGGTATATACACCTTCATTACTTTTGTTTATAATTTATGTTTTTCGATTTCATAACAGTAATGTACATAACTTTGAGATTTGATGTGCCGTTACAGCGGAGCTATACGAGATCAGTCCATATGCGACATTCGGCGGAGGTGCAGGCGGCACGGGCGGCGCCGGAGGGGCAGGTGCGCACTCGCTGCAGTTCCGCACGTTGGCGCGCCGAGACGACGACGCCGCGCCGCCACACCGTCGCCGCCGCCGCGCCTGCGACCACTACAGATACGGTACCATAAAAATATATTATATCATCTTGTTTTATGTAATACATCATCATGCTTTACATTCTACAAATCATTTTACACCGAATTCTCTCCTCTCATATCACAGTCATATGATAAACTCAAAAAATTCAATCGTAATCAAATCTAAACTAACATCAGCTCATATTCACCGTTTCAACAGTCACCATACTGATCGAATCACAACTGAATCACAGCCCCATCTCATGGTTCCTCAGACGAGTCAAGTCTCTCGAAATGCTCGACAGTGGAAGCACGGCACCGCATGCGCGCCGCGTGCGCGCCGGCCGCGTGGCGCGAGCGCTCCGACTCTGACGACTACAGTGACAGCGCTGCCAACACCACGACTAAGGGTATATCTTAATTACATAAAGTTATCTATTTTATGTCTGATTTACTGTTTACAACCGAAATAAATTACTAACATTTTAAACGATAATAATGATTAATAATAATAGCCGTCTGTAAGTACATAATACATATGGTACATGTAAAAATGATGGTGTTTATGTGTCATGGAAGCTACTTTTGACACTCAACCATTTTATATTTAAACATTATACTGAAAGCCAATAATTTGATGTCCTTACGCTTACTCTGCGCAGGATCCGGGTCGGGCGGCGGCAGCGCGTACGGCAGCGGGCGGCGCACCGCCAGCAGGTAGACCAGGTACCTCCCCGCACCCGCCCCCGCACACACCCCGCCCACGCCTCACCGCCACCACACCTCATACATAGAAACATGACCACGCTGATATTAAAATCGCACCGGTCGCTTGACATGTTGACCGTCAATAGCCATAACAGAATTCTACTTGCCATCGTATTTTTGTATTTCTCGACGATCTACTACCCTTTTAGTATTAGATATGCAACTTTATAAAATAGATATTTACATTAATACATAAGCTGAATGTATCCGATTTCGCCACTCTGTTTAAACGCCTACGAAATAAACAAACCTATTAATAGTACATTAAAATGTCCACAGATCTGAATGCACTACATATTTTAGAATATCCTTCCCTCATTTCATAAAATATAAGTGTCTAACTATAATGTTATACTATTTAATAGACATACTCTAAGCTTGCTTCACTCCAATGTTACTTTTATAAATATCTGATGTACCACGTGCTAGCATTTACAAAAATAGAATAACTTTAATAATCTGAAGTACTTGCATCGCAGTGGGGGACAAAACGGGAGCGACGCCCTCTCGGGGAGCTTCGCCCCCGTTCCGCCGGATATATCATCACTAATTGATAAGTAAGTGTTTCAGTAGTGAATAATCCTTATATCAGAAACATATTAAAAATGATTAGATAACAATTAATAACAAAGGGTTCTTTCTGAAATAGCTTCTTGTTTGGTATACATACATAGGTACCAAATGTTTGATACCAGAAATCTTGATTCCAGATACCAGCAACGAAAAGAGCAGGAACGTCGGGAGTGTACGATACATGTATAACACTTGTAACGCTGCGTAGATTTTGTATCGCGTAATATTTGCCAACTCACTAATATTCACTCATCAACTGATTGTCGTCTTTTTTATTAAAAAAATTACCTTTCTATATTACTAAGCTCAAATTTCTTGCAGTTAAACAAGTTACAAAATGAACGAAAAACAACTTTATAATGTAAAAATGGTAAATGTAAATACGTGATAACTTACGAAGTTCTCGAAATTTCTCCGCGCAACATTCTTGCATCCTATTTCTCGACTGACGATTTAAGAAATACATAATGTTTGTAAAAAAATACTTTTTTGACATAGACGACGCTGGCCAAAACTACCAATATATAGTTAACTTGAATTTCTATTTACTAAATATACCTTTCGGTAAAGTCCAATCGATGTTTTCATATAACTAGGCAGTAGTGCGTCAATACGCTATGAAAATTGTTTTAATTTTTATAAGTACTTATTGAAGTTATAAAAAACAATGGCTTAAACAATTTTGTAATTTCGTCCTAAGAACAAATTCCCCATCTGCTTAGTGTTAAGAATTATATTGTTATATAGATGATATTTGAATAATGTGATTTATTTAAACGCTGTTAAATGTGACAGTTTTAGATTTTAAATGTGGTACCTAAACAAACTGTATATAGTAGAAAAATATTTATAGGTAATCGACTTAGTTTGCTGTGAGGAATCATTGATGTCATTAAATGGCAATGTATTTATTTGGAAATTTAACCCCTGTTTGTTTTATGGTCCGGCTCCATCTGTGATTACGTCATAAGTTGTCATAGCGTCGTGGGAGGGGCAGAATTTGTTTCATATTTATGATGCGTTCTGTTCTAAATTCAAAATTTGCTTTTTTAATTGAGCTACATAGACCGTTTGATAACTTTTAAACGTTGCTTGTATTTTGATGAAAAAAAAACAACAAATGAAAGCAACTCTCATGACACATTGATTAAAGTTACAAAAACTAATTTGAACTAAAATTTTGAAATTGTTTGTCACATTAACTTGTCGCAATGAGTATCCTGCTAGTCACGCCGCTAGAGTTCAGACGGAGCTTGAACATTATAAATAACCGATAGGTGTTAGAATTTAATGTTATGTTGTTTTTAGGTTAACTTATTGAACCAGTAATTTGTCAACGTAAGTATAATCAACATATTTGTTCAATTTTCCGTACATTTCTTTAGCGTATTTTTTGATATAAAAAATATTAAAAAATTAACACGTTGAAATTTAAAATTAAATGGTATTAACCTGTTACACAAATTTTATTCGAGATATAATAGTAAAGATATAAATTCTTTTCTTTTTATATTTATAATTTGTTTTATTATTATTATTATTAAAGTGACCAAAGCATCTTAGGCATAAGTAAATCTTTTATGCAGTAATCTCACAGCAAACTAAAAAGTATAGATATTTTTGTGAACATCTGTGTACGCATTGTCTTGCACAGACAGAACAACTATTCACGTGTTAAATGTCATGTTCATATAAAGTTAATATAATCTAAAAATCTGTTTTTAATGTTCTACTAACCGGCTGAAGTTAAAACTCATCTATTAGTTCATCTGTCATCTTGACCATGTTGCATTTAATATGGCTAGTATACAATAATTTTGAACGGTTATTCTAGCAAGATTTTAGAACTCAATTTGATTTTCTACCAAGATTCGATTTCCTACGTTAAAGAATACTGTTTTTTCTTGACGGCGGATTATTAAAGTCGACTGAGAATCAAAAATATATAAATTTCGCAGTTTTGCAGATGGACGCAAAAATGTCAAAAATAACATTAGTTGTAAAATTTAACAATTTAAAATTAAAACTTAATCTTAACACGGCTGTTCCAAACCGCAAAAGATACATATCATTATAATAGACTGCTAATTTTTAAGTGATTCGTAATTCTTTTACTGTATTGTTGATTAATATAGTTGTTTAGCTATTAATTATACACTATTGTATAAAAATCTTTCTATATACATGTTGTGTAATAATAAAATTATTAATATTAGGAAGAACGGAAATAAAAATGTGTGTTGTGGTAAGAGTAATGTTGAATTTTTATTGACTCGAACCCTATTTTTGAGTGTTCCTAAATATTTGATGCTTAAATGATGCTTAAAATGGCAAAGTAACATTTGACATAATGAAAATCATAACTACTAAGACGCAAGTATATTCGACATATCTGCATAATAGTCGATTAACAAATACTGAGTACCTGTATCGTCATATCGACACTGATTGCCAAGACTACTCTGCCCTAGGATGCGGCCTGCTCTGTAAGCGTACGCACTCGGAGAATTGCATCCACTGTAGACGCTTTTTTCTGAACCGTAAGCTCCAGGGCCGCATCGGTTATAATGTGGCGGAGATCAGACAGTGTGACCATCTCCTCCGCCACTCGCCACCGTATTACCAAGGGCTCGGCAGTGGCAGTCGCCCATGACAGGTCCACGATCGCCTCGCCCTGCCGACGCACGCATGTACTACTGAGCCCCGGTTCAACAGTCGCAGGTCCAGATCCGCCGCCCACTCGAGTACCATTTTACCCCTGGCGTTATCACCTCTGTTCCACCAGTATCTGGGCAATAAAACCGCTCAGGATGAGCATTGGTCACCCCACAAGGAACCGAGCGTAAGGACATAGTAATAATGAGTAGTAAATAGTTTACAGTTTAGAGAAGAAACAGGATCTATATTCTAATCACCACTGGGAAAGAAAAGTCTTATACCTGACTATAGAGCGTCATGCACTGGGCGCACTCATTAATTGATTTGAGAAATAAGCTAACCGTTTCAAATTAAACATCTTTGCACATTACATATGATGATACTTCATCATCATCATGGAGGTTTTTGCCCATAGTCACCACGCTGGGCAGGCGGGTTGGTGATCGCAGGGCTTAGCTCCACCACCAGCGGTACCTATACTCAGCGGTAAAACTATTTGTCAAGACGAAAGTGGCACGAAGGGGCGGTAGCATTTAAATCTCGAAAGATATAATTAAAACGACGAGCTGAACTTCTATGAACATTATCTTGTGCGTACTACATGTCTTACAAACTTACATGACTTTACATTTTCGAGATGGCCCCACTATGGTGTGTTTAGTTAGTTTTCTATCACTTCAGAGTTAGACAATCTCGTATTTGTCGATAAAATTAAAATTATTTGATATATATGAATGTATTCAAATTACACCTTGTTACAACTTTAATTACAATTAATATCATTTTCTGTAAAATTATTCGTACTTACCATACGACCATAGAATAATCGGGCTACGGTAAATATCTTAAAACAGGGTTTTGCTATTCTCTTAGAGTAGGTATACAGCAAAATATGTACAATTTTACTGCGTATATCACCCAACATAATATCTCTTCGCCATTAAACATTGGTCTTCTATCAAAGCATAAATTCTGCCGCCCTAGTAAAAGTAAGATTTGCAACGTTCATAAAGAATAATGTTGAGAATTTTAAGTCGTGCAGGTTTCGCAGTAATGTTTTCAATGGTAATGGGTTTAGTACCTTCACTTGCAAAATTTAAAATTGAATTGCAATCATGCCTGGATTGTTATTCGAACTTATTATTTGCAATGATGAACTATATATGAAATATAAAATTTTCATATGTTCTTCACAAGGAAAAATTGAAAAGTTCGAAATTTCTCTTAGATTACGCATATTCGGGTGAAACATCGACGTTTATCCAGCGATTTAGGAACACTTGCAAACCAGCGGACATCCCTAAACCATGCGCTCATCACTAGTCACTACTCATTCTCATTAGTAGAGACGTCAGCTTTCGTTGCTGTAAGCCTAAAATGATCCTTTATTCATCCGATATTATAGTGATATCGTGAATTGTGACGTTAATAATATTAACTGCCATCTCAAAGTTGTGAATTTGTTCGTTATTCACTAAAAATCTAGTGAAGAGAGTACAGTTTATGTATTGTTTTGGTTCCATTCACGTCTATTGATTTATTGTAAGCCACTGACCTCCTTGTCGTATTTGTAATGTTATACGAGTAAATAATTAATAATTACGCGGATAATCTGCGCAAACGTTTACAAGATGTGTTACTGGCATATATCTTAATATGAAGGTTTTTATCGACAAAGAAAATGGTTGTGTTGTATCTAGATGTTAGGATTTAGTGCGTTGTAAATTAGTTGAAAACTTGTGATTTCGTTATGGTGTGTAAGTTTCACAATGATGACGCCTATTGAGGAGAAGCGAGATGAAAAGGTGATTATTTTTTATTAAATTCCATTTTGTCGTTTTCACTTACAAAAAGTTATTTAAACGCAACACTAACATTTTTTAACACAGCATTAACTGTAAAACCAAATATGTTATATAGTTTTCTTTTAATCATACACAAAACTCTGGTTTATTGTTTTGCTTAGGTAATTTGTCAAATAAATGCTTCATCTGTAGTAAAATCTATAAATTAAATCATCAGTTGAGTCTACAAAAAATATGTGAAACGTGAATTGTCCTGAAGAATCATTTATCTTCTGATGCACTACTGTGCACTGTGTTGCTACACAGTGCCACTAATGTCTTAATTTAAGCATAGAGTTCTATTTCTCTTTTACCAAAGCAGCAAACAGTAAGCAACATATCAAGTGGTCCTTGCAGTCTATTCTGATATTAATTATTGATAATATTGGAATTATAAAAATGTAACTGGACCTAGTTCAAACTACATTTTTAAGAGTGCATAGAGAGCTTTCTTTCAAGGCTCGCAAAGCATTGGCTACTCCTGGGGTGATGTTCACTTTCAGACAGCACATACTATTAGTATTGGCCTAGAACTCACTTTCGAATACAATAAATTGATGTAGAGCATAGTTTTTATTATGATTCTTCTTAGTTTCTGAAACCAACCTTAGATCTTCCTTAGACCATAGTCCCTAAGACCTCGGATAGTCTAACCTTACAGAAAGTGTAATTGGGTTCAATTTAATTTAATATAAAAACAAATTATGAAAGATTAAATTTGTTAAAAAAAAAAGTAGAAACTTAAATTGTACATACTCAATAGACAGTAGCGTTGTTACACCCATAACATCATTAAATCTCTTGAATATATATAAATGTGTATGTATGTGTTAGATTCCAAGGAATGGTTAAATCTGATTACATCTAAGTACCTGACATATTACTAAAAAAAATAATGTCTTAGGAATTAAACAGAGCCAAAGTAACTAAATGGCTGATAAACTATTCATGAGAATTTCTAAATAAATGTACTTGTATATATTAGACAGTAAAATAGTAGCTTAATTAATTTATGCCTGCTCATTGGTCAAATGCTGATTGGGAGGTCCTGAGTTCAAATCCCAGGTCGGGTACTATTAGATTTTTCTAATTTAGAATTTCTATTAGTGACTCAGAGTCTCCATTTGTGCCTGGTGTATAGCAATAGGCTCACCACCTATTCCATGGTATGTAAACATAACTGGTGAAACATGGCAGTGTATTACACTCCTCTGCCTACCCCTTTAGGGATTACAGGCGGGATGTTATGTTTTTTCTAAATTATATGTACTTGTACAGTACACCCACATTGATGATGACATCAGTTACTCAAACAGCTAATTCCATTTTTAACCTCGGACCAAACACATTATCTAACATTGAGGCATCATTAGACTTATCAACTGTCTTATCACCTTGAACATGTATTTTTGAAGAGTGAAAATGAATAGGTATAGATGTGTATGGCCACACAAGAGTTATCAGACAAGTTAAAAATAGTTGACATACTGATTAAACTAAGTAATAGCATATATGTAAAACAAATGTACACAATTATTTGACCATTATTTTTGATCTTCATTTTTGTTTTATGCATCCTTTTTATCGGGGAAACGATATAGTTATTGGCCCCTTTACAGTAATTGGCCATTTCAAATTTGATGCCAAAAAATGAGTAAAATCCTATACAAATAGTAGATTTAAAAACTTATTATTGGTGAAACGTTTACACTCTAACAAACAGTTTCAACAAAATTCTGCCAGGTTAATTGGTTCTTTTTCAATGTGTGATGTTTCGCCAGAGGAACAAACTAAGGTAAGTTTGTTAAAAAAATGTTAAGAATGCATTTTTATTTTATACAGTATTACGAAATTTATGTGTAGTTACTCCGTTATTGAAACCCTATAAAATTTAGCCTTTTCATCCCTTATAAATATCCACAAGGTGTAATGTAACCTGTTTTCTTCATAAGTTTAAAATTTTGTATTGGCTAATAGCTGTCACAATTTTTTTTTTTTTTTTTTTTTATCGACCCTTTAACATTCCACTGTTGGAATATGAGTCTCCTCCCATATTGAGAGGGTTACGTCTGCTTATGATATACTAAGAATCGAAACAGAACAATACAAACTCTGCTACGGGGGGCAGAGATAAGAACAGCTTTGCTACTTCAGCTTTTTTAACAGCTTCCGCAGCTTTAACAAGAGGTTGTGGCAGCAACTATGCTGGTAACAGCTGTATCAGCAGATGTTACTCATACCCGCCTGCAGCTGGGTGCAGGCGAAGGAGGAGGAGGAGATGCAAGAGAAGGCATCCATCTTGTTTATCAAAAGTATTACATTGCTGTTCGCTATTTCTGACGAAATTAAATGATTGGTGATAACAATCGGGATAATAGATAATAAAATAAAAGATTGACGATAAATGGAAATTGAGAAAAAATATCGTCTTGTGTAAATGAAGAACAGAGAAGATTAGACATTTTTTCAAATATGCATACATGAAAAACTTATCTGATAGCCAATTTTTGATGTAAAAACACGGAAATAAAAGGCAAAGCTTTGTAATTTTCCAACGAGCCAATTAAAAGGTGAAAAGCAACTAGCGCGTTGGATGTTTAACAGAAAGTATTTTTTGTATGAAAAAAATTTGTAGAAATTTTTATTCGTCCGTTTGTATGCAATGCAAAAGTTCGAGGCCACAAACGTGTTTTTCTTGTTACCGACAGGTTTGATATTCTGTACACTTTGCATTCACCGGACGCCGCTATAAAATGTCGGAGGATGCCAACTTCGAGCCATATCGGAGCGTTGCCTCGTTTTAATGATACTTTCGTTACATATTTTCCCTATGATGTATATATTGATTAGCTGAAATATTTTTATTAATAGCGTAATAAAGTATTTTGGTATATCCTAAGTGAATTTGTTAGCATTCTGACGACCAATATATCGATGATAAAATTAACCGATTTTGACAAAAAATGGATCCAGAAAAAACATAATTATTCGTAATCAATGCTTCATATTTATTCACTATACAACGAAATCATAAACATTTTTTAGTCATTTTTGGCTGTGAATTCGTTTAATAGTCGGTTCAAGGGCAAAAGAGTGTCGGATACGGAGGATGTAACAGTCAAAATTTTTCGAAGATGAAAACGATTTTCAAATATTGGTTGACTTGATCACAAATTTAAACCTTCATATATCGTTTACCGTACGAAGTATGAGAGAGCTCCAATTGTAGCAAGAGGCTCTTGAGAATAAAAAAAACATTAAAGTACATTCAAAAATTAAGTTCACAAAGTAACATAAAATAATATTCTTAGTAATAATATTTAATAGCTAATTAAGTTATCAACTGCAAGCAAAATTTTGTTTAAACTTATAATTGGACATACATTGGTTATTGTTCAACAAATATATAATTTCAAGCCTAGTGTCAAAATAAAGTCAAATATATTTAATCCATTAATTGGTAATAATATACGATTTATAAATTAATTTATTGCAAAATTAAAATGTGCAATAAAAAAATAATCAAAATCTGATTTAGTGTACATTTCGAAATACGACGCTGATTATGACGAGTTAATAATATCGATCATTCAACAGTCTACCTTACGTTAATAAGATGCTTATCAAAGCTATAAAACCTTGTTAATAAAACGAGCTAAAAAGCAATGAAAAAGCCACTTAAATTAATACATTTTTATACGTTTTCCGCGCATTAGGAAGCGATCATTTTACAGCATATTCGATTCCAGTAGAGTGATTTATTGGAACGATCGCAGCAACCGTCTCGCTCGACTCGTCACTATAATCGATATTCCGTCGCCTCACTTTTATTACCTCGCCGTTGATCCGTGACGACTGCGGTTGCAACGTGGGCTACCTGTTTGGAATTATTTTATCTTGTATAAAAATAAAAAAAATACGAGAGAGAGAGATCGTAACTACGTAGTTTATTATCAAATTTATTGGTTTCATATTATCCCTTTCTCTTAATATAAATAGGGACAAAACGCTACAACGTTGTCCTTAGATATAATGTATCATCATCATCATCATCATCATCAGCCTGCTCCCGTCCACTGCTGGACATAGGCCTCTCCAATGGCACGCCACTG
>DWJK01003387.1:0-13203 GCA_018248815.1 Croniades pieria auraria
GGCGCGATGGCGCTCATTGGGGGAGGCCTATGTCCAGCAGTGGACTGAGATAGGCTGATGACGATGATGATGATGATACAACAAGTATATATAAACACAATGAAGTGTAAATTTCAGTCTTCCAAACAAATTGTTTGTTAATCGAATCAGCGCACGCCACTGACCTGGCTAAATAGTTTTTATTTTTGAAATTCAGTTACGTCATTTGGTACATCTACGAAGAAAAATATCGTTAAAAGTCTAATACGCCGTACGGCTAACGTGTAGATTTCATTACGAGATCACATTGTAGTGCATGAATATTCCTGATAAAAGATCTCCATAGATTTGTATGATTTATCAAAAGCATAAAACGTATGTATAATTTTGTCTCGAAAATTCGTTTTAAAGATAGCTGTAAGAAGCATTTGGGTGTTTGAAGCATTTGAAATTTTATAATTACAGAATACGTTTGCCCACAAATTAATTCGAAGGTCGCACCCAAAATACGTTAACATGTAAATTGCTTTAATTGTAATGACTCAAAATTGCTCAAATACATACTTACTCGTGTAACAGGCGAACATTCGTTACTCATTTGCACGGTTTTGTTAAAAGGCACATAGAACCCCTCTAACCTGAAAATATTTCCTCAAAGGGTAGGCAGAGAAGTATAGTGCACTCCCACGATCCAACTGTTACGTTATACGATCCACTATGGAATAGGAGATGCGCCGGGCACAAATTTAAACTCGAAGCCTTTCAAGAATTTCAAGTTAGAGAAACATAATAGTAAATCGGACGGGGTTCAAACCCAGGACCTTTCGCTCAGCAGTCGCGCTTGCAACCGCAAACATAACGAGACAACTTTTTTTTTTCAATAATATTTCAGTTGTGTTCACTCATGAACCTTATAGGTATATTGAATGATTGTTCTGAGATATACCTGCGTCTATATTAAATTAATGTAATTCAAAACGTATTCGGAACATAAGCTAATAAACTCGTACTCAAGTCACTTATGACTCAAATGTTCACATTTACATATTATGTCTGTACGCTATCTGCAGGAAGGTGTTTTTGTGGTATCTAAATTAATGAAACCACAATAATCGGTTTATGAAACTTAATTGGTTTTAATCGAATGAAATTGCCTTTTTACCTAAATATGTTGATAGACTGGTAATTGCGTGATTATGTTTAATTACCGCATTTCCTTACACTGTGACCTTTCTTTTGGTTAGCGATTCCTTTCTCTCGTGAAAGGAAGATTTTTTTGTTATAAGATAACAATGTGTGTAATTTATTCGATCTCTGGATTACATAGTTTTACGTCGTCGAAATAACGATCATGGCTTTCGAATTTTTAAGTAACGTTTTCTCACAGTTCTTGAGTGTAATATTGCCCGCAAATGTAATATTTGGGCCTGTGCCGTGCATAAATAATATGAATAAAATGAGATAAATAATATATACAATGCTAAAGGAGATCGTGTATGCGATTCTCCCTTCACATTTAACGAGGACACACAGCAACAAGAAGACGTCTTATGAGAATCGAGCTAACTTCAGGAAAAGAAGAGTATTGCAAAACCCAGAGGACTTGCACGATGTCTCAAAACAACTTAATATGTCTATGGACCATGCTCAAACACACGAGATTAAAGCTACCGCAAGGAAATCAGTCAAAAACTCTAAAATACCATTTTTAATAACATTCCTTGTTTTCTATTTGTGTGTTTTTAATGTGATAATTACGTGTGATCTTAGTGTTAATAATGTGTATGTAAAGAGTTATAAACAGAAAAGAGAGTACGACACGAATGAGTTTATAAGAGATAATTTGAAATATGGAGATACAAAGAATAAGCTGTTCGCAAAGGGCCTGCAGAAAGATAACGAGGCAGTGGATGGTGACGAGGAAGAAGATAAAGATGAAAAATACTCTAACTCAGAGGTGCCAAAACTAAACAAATACTACAATTATTATAATAACAATAACGATTTAACCAATTTGACTAAGTTTCGTACAGGCGCTCAACTTATACGAGACGTTTATGATGATACAGAAGCAATTGGTTATCCTCACGATTTGGCTGCAAATCCTTACCACATCAAAAAAACGAATTTCACCTTAAGACCGGAAACTCACCAGTTTCATATGAAGATACTGAAATTGGGCGTTTTGTTGCCGGCAGATCCAAATCAAGTATTTTCTTTAGCGAAGGTATTGCCTATAATAGAAAAAGCCATATCTGCGATGACTAGTGATGACGGTCCGTTACCAAACTGGACGATTCTAGTTGACTATAGAGATACTAGATGTTCTTCTGTAGAGGGCCCCTTAGCTGCATTTGAATTCTACGTAAATGGTTCTGCCGGTAAGTAATATCTGATATAATATTTAGTATTTACCGCGACTTGTTTCAATGGAAAACTTGCAGTCGTATGTTATTTTACATACATAAAGTTAATACCTTACAATGTCAAGTACACGTTCCTAAACGTATGTAAATGCTTTTTGACTACAATACGGTATTTTTTACTACTTGGCATACATTAATTACTCAACTAATCATTTAAAATTGCTGTTGTACCAAGTTTCAAAATCGTTAAAGATTTGTAACTAAATTGCAGATGCATTCATCGGTCCTGGATGCGAATATGTAATAGGACCGGTAGCAAGATATGCTGGTCTTTGGGGGATACCTGTTCTCACGGCTGGCGCTCAAGCTGAAGCATTTGGTCACAAACATCCAGGATACATGACCTTAACAAGAATGATGGGAAGTTACACGCAAGCCGCTGTTGCCATCCGGAAAGTTTTTGAGGTAAAGTCTACAACAACGTTCAATTGCACTCTGAATTGCACTTCAGTGTTGTCATGTTTGTGATTGTTTTATTTCGCTTGTAAATATGTTTTTTTGAATATCTGTGTGTTTTATTTTCGTGACCGTTTTCTGTTGCTTTGCTTGTAAGTTTCTTTTATTAGAAAAACTTTTAATTCTTTCTTTTCAATCAGAATTCAATATCAACAATCTACATGATCAGGGACGTATATTTTGTGCCTTAATAATGAGGCATATTTCTTTTAGTTTTAATACTATAACAGGTTGTTGGATTTGTCGAATCAGGAATTTTATACAGTTTCTTCAAATTCCGATATGTTCATTCCAAAGTTTCGCATTAGTATAAGTCTCGCATTTTCAACAATAGTTATACTCCAATTGTCCAACTAAAGGCCGTGAAATGTAACATTTAAATACAAATGAACGTGAATGATCGGTTCGTGACACGAATTCACAGCGAACCGTGGAAATGGCGCTGACAAATTAGTAGGAATTTAAAAAAGGAAATTACCGTTGTCTTTAATTAAAACTAGATAATCCGATTTAAACAACAATTTTTTGACTAATGACTACCAAAAAATCGATGTGTAGGATGTCACTATTATGTAACAATATCCGGGATTATCCTTACATTTGTTTCTCACTCAAATCCGCGTCATGTTGTCTTTTAAGATAAATTTAATGTATTTTGTCGCCAATATTCATTTTATTGCGTTCTTTTCGCCTTCTTTATTGTGCATTTTATTACACGTGACAAATAATTTATGAGTGAACGAATGGTATCTTTCGACTAAAATATACATGATTTTTCAAATACAAAATTAATAATCCTGCCGTATTACATTAGGCAATCTTGGTACAATTCGCTTATGGCGTCCAAATTTAGACCGAACTAGTACTAACCACGAGAAATTCTATAGCTCTACATATAATAATATATGGTCGTCGATTTGGTTTCATCTGCTGTCGTTATCTTTACATTAAATTCAGATTTACAATAACACCTTTTTACTAAAAGAAGGTAGAGGTAGTCGACGAAGCGTATTTAAAGTTGACTTCCAGAGAAATTTCGTGTAAGGTGGATTAAATCTCACACTTTTGTCTAAAGATTACGGTAGAAGATTTCATTGGGTTTTCATCACCAAAAATGATAATTCAGTCTACGGAAATCAGCACATATGGCGCTTACTGATTTTCTATGAAACCAAGTACGGTGTTCACATATCCATGTAAATAATTGAACGCCCCTTTATAACTTAAATAATATGTAAACAGAGCTTTTGTGATATATCTATACATATATGTCTTTAATTTAATATGCCAGCCACATAGATATTTCAATATTTCGTTCTTAACTTTTTATTTAATATGAACTGTCGAATCTTTTAAGATCCAATAAAATGTATTGTAATTTGGGGTCGAAATTAGTTTACAGCGGTTTTATATTATACATTACTTCGTAATATACCCGTATTCGCATAATATCCAAATTTTGGTAAAACAAAAATGCCAATACATTTGATGTATGACTGAAACTAAACAATAGCAATCCGCGTTTTCCAGAGATTTGTCATGCAATGTTGTACACTGAAGATTTGTTCTAAATTTAAGTCAAATTACAAAACCGTAACAACAAATATGAAATATTTGTTTATGTGAGAACAAATTAAATATTTCCGAAAAGTTGGCATTTGTTTGCCTACCACACGATTGACGTTACGAGTCTCAGGGCGTTCTCTCATTTATTTACGCTCTTACTGTCAGTTTTCGAATAACAATTTGAGTGAAATGATTCTCATTGCTTATTTTAACCATCTCAGATCAATGATAAATCTTGTTGGATTATTCCAATTGCATTAATGTAGTAGGTATATTGTTGAATGGCAACAACTCTTACCATTGCTTAAATTCTTTGACTAACGAAAAGTTTTACTGTGTTAAGCTGCTGGAATGCTTCACACATTTTTTACTTATAATTTTAAGTCTGCATGGTACATACATATGTAATTTTTAATAGAATTTTAAATTTTGAATAATCAGAATTAAAACTTTATAAAATTAGCAAATGAAAATTATTACTTTTTGATTATGGTACATTCATTTTGTTGGCTTCTTGGGTCACATTTTGTATGATTTTATCTGTTGTCTTTGTAGCTTTAATAAAATTTGCTTTGAATTTATATTCTATCTTTAATATCTATTTAATGTGCTCCGGAGTTACCGTGTACGGTTCTTTTCTATTTAAACTTCTTTTATTTGCCAAGCTCTGATTTTGCCATGATGCTTTATTATTATGTACATATAAGTTATTCGTGGGGTTCAAACAACGCATGTATGTATGTGAGTAGTTGTTTCTTATAATTCATATTATTTAGTTTGTACTAAGTCAATATGGTCAAATGATATGTTGTTTAGGTTAAATGTGAACTAATTAATTCCAATATGACGCGTGTCTAGACTCGTCGTTGATGAGTCGTGCCATTGACATTGTGTTTGACATTTGGCAAAGTGTAAAAACGATAAATATTTATTTTATTCTATTATGTTTCCCGAATTTAAATGCAGTCACACAAACGTTCAATGACAAATTTTCCTTTGCAACCTGGTAATTATTACATCACTGCATATAGCAATATGTGGTAAATTCTATTCGTGAGGAGTTCAGTGAAAATACCAGTATATCTTCCTACGTAAATTTATTCCATTTAACGTAGTTCATAGATTTTTTAATATACCACCCGTAACCCTTGTCATTCTGAGAGGAGACTCGCTTCCGACAGTGTAACGATTAATGGCTTGATGGTGACACAGTTTTCATATGTCATTTAAAATGACAACTGATATATATTTTATATTTATAAAATCTTTTACTTTTGAATTTCTCACCATCTTCTGATTACAATTCGCTGTTACTTTAATATTTAAATATTTTTGACTTTTTAAAACTTAAACATAACTTCACGCCTATAATCACCAAAGGGGTAGGCAGAGGGGTGTAGTACACTCCCATGTTTCACCAGTTACGTTTAAGTCCCGTGAAATCGGTGGTGAGCATATTGCCATACACCGGGAACAAATCCAGATTCCGAGTCACTACTAGAAATTGTAAGTTAGAAAAATCCAATAGTACCCGACTCGGGATTTGAACTCACGACCTTCTGATCGGCAGTCGCGTTTGTAACCACTCGACCGACGACGCAGGCAAAAGTTCTTTTTGATTTTTTAAATGTTCTCAGTATTATTAAAACCAGTTTTGTCGGATGTTTGTTAATTATTGAGTCCGGCTTGAATTTATCGAACTCGCAGAACTTCACCGAACGCACCGACAGTAGCTAAAATTTCTTTCAATTACCTTGTACACTTGCTGTTTTTTTAATCTACTTACCACTAAGTGGATTTCGTGTTCTTGTTAATTGACATTATATAAATGTTTAATATTACTAGCTTCGAGGATTAAGACATTGTTTTAAGATTAAATTATCATTTACTTCAAGACGAATGATTTATTGTTGTATATCTGAATTGATCTGCAAAATCTGTAAAATAATTGGCATATTAATTTATTGCGTCTTATTCAGCTTCATACTGCTCTACTTTCTTAGATGATTGTAACGCTTACAAGATAAAAATACCTTTCATGCCTTCGCTCGCAGAAATATCACTGTTACATCGGCCCTTATATATTCTGTTAAGTAGCAATCAGTGCAAGCCTTTTTATAAGGTGTTCCATCTCGGTCGCCTGGGATAGCAAAGTATCTATAATCGATTTCTAGAAGTACTTTAGTTTTATCTTTGGTGCAAAAAGGTTAGATTGTCATTTGTCCTCTAAAGAGAAAAAGATAATTTATATATAGTGAACACTTTATAGACGCCTTAGTAAATGTATGATCTACCAAGGTTCAATCGATTCTGCCTTAGCCACCTTCATGTGCCCATATGTATATGAGCATTATAAGCTTAGCTACCTCACGTTCTAGTCCTTGCGGTACAATCTCGTCTCATTCAAGACTTTTTGATCGATATAAATGGTCAAAAAATTTGTTTCGAATAGTATTTCAGGTTGTAAACTCAGCGTTAATATTTATTTAAAGAAACTTTTTAGTTCTCTACATCAAATTATCGTTTATTTATTTCTTAGGTTATATTTATTTGGTTCATAGTTTGGACATATTAAATTTGAACCAAACAAATAGTTTGCTTCAAATTTATAAACAGAATTATGTCTCGAAATCTTCTATTCATCTATCTCCGGATTCTCTACAAATTTTGTCCCGCTAATATGTGCTTCTCCTAGAAATCGAGCATGACCACTAATAATAAAGGTTTAATTCTCCAGCTTTAAAATATTTACAATTTTTTTTACTTTGAGAATGATAAATCTGATACCGGTTGCTCTAAATATTGGTTCTAGTGGTTTGGACATTCATGCAAAAACACCACTTTTTAAACTAATATACATATCTTGACTTAACTTAGCTATTACTGATACGTTATATATGTCCACGCCTACCCATCGACGTATCTCGGGTGAAGATATGAAAGAGAATATTCGAAAATGATGAAGAATTAAATATTATCTTACAAATATTGAAAACAAAATTTCCTTGTTGCAGGAGTTCAACTGGCGTAAATTGGGAATGCTGTATCATAACAATGATATATCCACTGGCAAAGGGAATAGCCCTTGCTTCTTAACTCTCAGCGCCATTTACACTGTCCTGCAAAAAGAAGGTGCTACGAACAGCATTCTCAACATTGGATTCGATGAAACCAATACCACGACAACGAAAATTAAAGAACTCTTACAGAAACTCGCCTTGAGCACTAGAAGTAAGTATGGGCGAAAATTATAAAGTATCTCAATGTGTTTTATTTCCTGCGACCCTCGCCTTTGTCCATTTGATTACTATTCATGTATATTTAACGAATTTTTGGGTATGATAATAGTATCAAATTAGTAAAATCTGTTTCAAACGGTAGTGTTTTCAAGGAGGAATATCTCGAAATGTATATAATATAATTTTCTTTGTAAACAAAATCTGAGTATGTTTAAACTGTGTTAAGAATATTCTCGCTTTCACTACAAATTGTACTGTGGAAGTCTCGAGTTTCTTAAAAGCGTCAGGATTATGTGTTTTGTTTGCGGCTTAGCCAAAGCCGTCTTTAGGCTCCGAGCTTATTTTAAATCTGTAATTATCTTTATCTGAAGAATGAGACTGAAACAATATAACATTTTTTTTTAATTTTCCCGTTTAATTTCCCAATCCATGTTTAACTAAATAAACTCCCAAAATTTCGGGTTAACTGTCTTTGTTATTAAAGTTTAATTAATTTTGAAGTTGATTCAGATGAGAGTCGGCAAATAATGTGATTAAAGTTTACCAACAGGGTAACGAAAATAGCTTTCGTCGAATTCCGAATATATATAATAGACAAAATAGACATTCTTCCAAATGCACGGTCAGAGGATGGGCAGTTAACGTTAACAGAAAACCCAGCAATATTTCATGTGAATACTTCGACGCTAAGGGGATATTGTAGAAAAAATCTCCAAAACTTTTTACGATTCCAATAGAGTCATTTTCAATAAATCATCACAAAATCAGAAATATTTCAGTGTAGCGATGGTGAGACTGAAAATGTTTGACAAGAAATGGTTGGGACCGTTATATATGGAAGGGACCGGTGAGCAGATGTTGCCATATTTCCGAGTGTTCAGTGTCACTTATGAGAGGAAAATGAAAATGAGATACTTTAGACAGTTCTCGCGCAAGTAATGTTTGTCGTTCTTGGGCGGGTCTGATTCGATTGTTTTTTCCTGCTTCGATAGGACCGAGTTTATTTATAACATAAGGGTAAATTGGGTAAATCAAAAACAATGCTTGTACATCATTAAGTCGAAGGAAAAGCTATTATTTCAGAAATAACACAGTTATATTTTATTAATCATGATTTTCAAATTCATGCCGAGACCTATTCGTCGCGAGACTATTGCTAGGCTGTCCAGAACAGGGCGCGATGGCGCTCATTGGCGGAGGCCTATGTCCAGCAATGGATCGAGATAGGCTGATGATGATGACGATGATGGTAGTTATATTTTAACAAGAAGAGTAAATTATAACAGTACGAGTTTCATCTTGATGTAGTTTTGCTTGATGTTTCTGCGGCTTGTAAGAAGCCGTGTCTAGCGATGAGCGAGAATGTAAACAGTAAACAAAATGTATTTTTTATAACAATAAATTTTTGGTATCAAAAATTTATTATAAAAAATCTGTCTTTTTATATTCGCAAACGTGTTATGCGAACGTTTTTATGTAGATAAAATCATTTGCGTACCTGTGTATTTGATAAAATAATAATTATTTTAATGTCCTCACTAATAACGGTGAGATCGAAAAAATCATCTCAAGATACCTGTGCGCACTATTTAAAAACGTGGATTTCAAAATCAATATTTTTTTAAAGACTATCCTAATTATCTACTAAGACCATAACTGTTTAGAAAATATTTGAAAACTGTCTATAGTGGTGTTTGAGCTTCGTATCCAATTTGATCGGTTTAACAGTACGAGTGAATTAAGAATTTCCGAGAATGATAATCCGTACAATACATCTATATTTTCTTTGCTATAAAATATCACTTGCTATAAAGTTGAAGAAAAGTACTGTAGCAACCTGCACATCTTAGAGTTTTTCATAATGCTCTTTGAGACGTGTAAACTCTGGCACTTTCGCTTAGACAGTCCCAGAGCCTAGCGTTAACCTTTCACATCCTGAAATTAGACCCGCGGCGACAGCAGAACAATAATTATATACATAGATATGTACCGGCTTTAGTCACGTATGTTTTACGGGATGACGGAGCCTTCCCCACGACTTCGCTGTAATCGGCGGGAGCTCAGAAGAAAGGACAGGTCAAAAATTAGTCGGTCATCCCGAAAAACATACGCGAGTTAAGTCGTTACGTGTATAATCATGTATGTAAAATAGTAGTACGAAAAACAGGACTGATTCTGATATTAATGGTTATACATAATTTTGCATTATATATTATGAGTATTTCATTTGCATTTGTGGGCTGGTGTGTGTCGACAAATTAGTCACAGCTGTGTATACATTTAAAGTATTTCTACATATCCATATAAACTAATATGGACATAAAAGCGAACACATTTTAAAAATAGACATAGTTTTCAGTGCTATATGACGCAAAGCAAATAGTAACGAAATTTTTAAAGAAACTGTGTTCAATAGAAAGGACCCGTAGCAAAATAGATTTGGAGCTGGAGAAAACCGTGGAAGTAATAAAATTTTTTTCGACTCTTGTCGTTGCACTGGGACGCGGGTCTTCTCTCATAATGAGGGGGTTACGGCCATAGTCTGTCACGCTGCCGAGTGTGGGTTGGCAGACTTTAAAAGCGTCAAAGTTGTTTTGTGAACTTTAAGGTGTACAGGTTTCCTCACGTTTTCCTTCACCGTTATAGCAGGCGACATTAAGATTAAATTTTAATGTTAAAACGCATATTTTTGTAGAAAGGTGCGCGACATTTATCGAACAAAAATATATAGATATGAAAGTAAATGTCCTAATTGATTCGTCACTACAGAACCTTTGACAGTATAAACCTTTAGAGATCAATCATTCACTGGAATATCGTTTTCAGAAATTTCACCCTAAGAGGTAAAAGGTGAATGTTTTCAGGCAAGTTGTTATTTTTGAAATTAGAAATGTTACTATTAGCATATAAGGATACAGTTAGAAAAAAAAATTTTAGCCTTTATCTGATAACTACTGCTTAATTCATGGAAATCTAATCCTATACACAGGACCAAAGCGCTTTAACTTTGACAACCAGTTTTTATAATGACATAAATAGCCGATATGGAATGTTTACTTGACATTCAACCCCTAGGGGCAAAAGTGAAAAACGCTCTTATTAAAAATCTCATTTTACGATCATATTCATTTCGGACTTCGTACACAGAATTCTTGAAGCAAATAATGTAATCTAATATACACAACCTTTTATCGATGCCTTTTAGGGGTAAAAAGGGGTTTTGACGATTACATGAGAAAAAAGATTTTTTAGCGAATTAACTTTATTTAAATCTTAATATAAATATTTGATCAAATAAATAACAGATACGTTTAAAATAGAATGCCATATTCAACCCTATAGGGATGCAACGGGATGTTAACAAAAGAAGAAAAAATAAAAACAAAAGCCTTTTTTCAGTAAAAATACCAGCTGTATTATTCACAAATGATACCTAACATATTAAAAAAGATATGGGTGCAAAAACAAATGATGCGATACAAATGAAACATCCTAGGACAACGGCGTCGCAGTAAGACTTAAATCTTAGTAAATAGTGAAAATTGACACGAGTAAAGTCACGGATAACTGCAGTAGTTCTATAAATGAATTTTAAAGAACCACCTCTTAGGAGCGCGAACATTAAAAAAACTTATATTCCGAGAGCTGGAGAACGAAAACGCAAGCACGCTGAAGAGAAAAGACGGGAACTGAAATTAAAATCGTTTTCATATTTCGAAACTATTTTTTACGGTTTTATTCGTTGCATATTGCGATTACTTGCGGGAACTGGGTTGAGGGGTTTTCTTCGTAATCGTCCCTTGAGTGTATTATCATGAACATAAAATTCCAGGAGCGATATTTTTCAATGCCTCAGAGAATAAATCATCAATATTTGTCTTATTTTTATAACAATTAAATGGAATGCTTCAACTTATATTTTTAGGGATGTATATAGCATGGCATCACCCCAGGTCTCTTTCTGGGGAGGCCAGAGGTACTGAGTGTCAATCTTTATAGTCAGTGCTTCATACATTCATCACTCTCTTCACCCATGCGGTTTCGGAGACTCCTTACTCCCCCATCAGCCAGTATCAGACCTAATTCTTCAAGACGGGTGAGGCGTGCTTGTCCCCGGCTCCTGTCTCCATCAAAATTTGCAGTTTAACTTTATGTTGTTTTGTACATACGTTAACTTAGATTGGAAAATATGTTTCTTGTTTTGTTTTCGACGTATTTAAATAAATCATATTAATCGTATATTTAGGTGAAAAGAGTCGTTAAGGAGAAAGTACTATTTGCAAGCTACGGCCTAAAGACATGTGACATACTTCATTTCAGAAGTTCAGCTAGTACTAGTAATTGAAGTAAGTTAACTAATAACCGATTCTGCGTATAACCATACAGTGTAATGACAGTTCGACTTATATGGACAGTTGTAAATCATTCTATGTAAATGTTCTAACTAAATCGAATATGATTACGTAAGGACCAATCAGTAGGTACTTAATGTAATTATTAATGGCTATAACTCTTCCTAACAACAACCGTATTGAAGGTGAAAATTTTTAAAACATCATATAAATATCCCTTATCAAATACGAATATATGTGACGTCATCGGATTCATTTTTCTATATAGAAACACTATGAAGGTATATGTTTTAGCTGTGACTTGTTGAAAAATAATGAATATTTAATGCTGCAATGAATAATTTATTAAATTCTAGAATATGAATACAGAGCGTCACTTTGTAGCTTTGTACCTACGTAAGTATATTCTTGAACAACATCATGTCCCGCAAGGGACATGCTTCCAATTTCATTCGCCGAGCTTGTTGCATATTTATTGATTTATGCATCATACCCCCACGTGTTCATACTGCCCTCTGTGAGGTGTCACATTTGCTATGTAATTGAAGTTCTGCATCTATCCGGTTTTCGGTTTTCTATTTTAGGAAAAAGCAATTTGAATTTGGAATGTACGGTGCACACACACAGACACGTGTAACAATGAGAATGACTCGAAAATGCTACACATTCGTTGCTTAGATTAAATTTCGAATTTTTTTAAAGATGACGAGATCGCAGTCAAAAGCTATAACTGAAGGAATTATAGAAGAGCTCAAAGGAGAAGATAAATAACATAACAACAAAAAACCTATTTATTTAATTTGTTGTATTTCGTATCAAAAATGATAAAACCAATTTGGTTTCAATAAACAAAAAAAAAATGTTATAACACGCTTAATGTGTTATTAGACTTCAATAACCCTCAAATTCTGAGAGGAGTGGAACGACAAAGGGTCGAAAAAAAGAAATGTCAAAAAATCATGTTTGAAAAGCTAATTTACTATTAAATGTTTCGTGAATAAATTGTACTATTAACGAGATCTTATTAATGAAATATGTTTTATTTGCAAATAGCTTTACAAATAATAAAAAATGTACCGGCTTAACTCACGTACGTTTTTCGGGATGGAATAGTCTCCGTCGCGACCTCGCTGCAAGCGGCGGGAGCTCATGAGGAAGGACCTCGTACAGGTCCGAAACTAGTCG